>JAVJIF010010289.1:0-105384 GCA_038442645.1 Agave tequilana
GTAATTCAATTCAAAGATTCACATATATATTCTTCATATTCCAACAGAATGAACATGTTCATGGGTCCTCATTAGACATGTCGAATAAAAAATTTTCTACAAGAAAATGAATAATTTCATAATCTTACAGAAAAATTTCTATTGGACATGTCTAATGAGAGCTCATGGACATGTTCATTCTCATCCCTAGTTACGAGGACCTAAGTTCGTGATTGAAAATTGCAGCTTTTGCTAAAAAAATAAAAATAAAAATAAAATAAAATAAGATAAAAGCACTCGTCTGGGGTTACCCGTGCCAACTCGAAAGCATTACATCAGTTCAATTAAAGATGATAATTTGTGCATGAAAGCAACAATAAGGATTGATTTGATTCTCTCATCTATTCTAGCTAGGATTTGTGGAAAGTCTAAATCAGTATCATAATCATTTATTATTTTATGAATTGTTATGCTTCCTTTCGAGTCGTAGTTATGAGTGCAGTTTACAGGGTTTATGGTATTAGTTAGAGAAAGATTGAATCACAACCTTTGAAAAAAAAGAGGAAAAAAATTAGAAAGTTAAGATTGTCATTTTGAACCATCCACTAATTCAATGGAACGATGAAGCTTGCTAGATAGCTCATATGTATTTTCTTGGATACTAGAGGAGCTCATAAGTTTTTGCATGTTTCTTGTAAAGATTTCTTTCTTAACATAAAATTTTCTTGCTGAGCAATGATCAGATAGACAATCTATGTTGTTTTCCTCTAGATTCTATTTTACGGGTCTACACACTGCCCACACTTGCAATTTTTTTATTTAATTAGTACATGAACTTCCAGAGCAAAGGAGAGCGAGCACTAAAAGTCGAACCCAATTGGTTTCGGGCACCGAATTAAGTTGTGGTGGAAAAAATCTCCTGGGGTTGCGGTTTGTGGTGGACGAATCTTCGTTTAAGCGAGTGGACACTCCCGATCAGATCTGTCAGAGCACACATAGAAGAGACACTTTCAGGCTAGTAGCACCAGTGTGATGCCGGCCTAAGACCTTCGGGCATGACAATCAATAGTTGAAAATATGAGAGGACCGAGTAAAGGAAAAATGCTAGTGTGTTTTTATGTACTAGCACAGGGAGCTGCTAGTGTAGGGGGGCGAACTAGTACATGGTAATTGCTAGTGTGTAATAATGAACTGGAAAAAAAAAACTTCTAATGTGTAATAGTGGACTGGCACAAGGAAACTGCCAATATAGTGAGGTGCGTGCTATGAGAATTATGGATGCGACCTCCTTCTCCTTGGAGAATGTAACGCCTCATTCCCGCAAATATGGGGACGCTACGGCGACGTACATATGCAGGATGAATATACCATCATATACGTATGCTAAGCCTCAGTACAGTGAATAAACACAGTACACACAATAATTCAAGTATAAATAAGTATGAGGATACATGCAAAAGGTATAAGTGATCATAATAGATATGGAAATAAGGATAATAAAAAAATAAAGATAAAACATTAAATATACCTATGAATAATAAAGGTGACGGGTTTCTTAACAATAACTCGATAAACACAAAGTATCACAATACCTCTGATCTCCAACGTAGACATGCAAATCCACGATCGTCGGAAAGTGACCTAGTGAGTGGTAAAATGAAGGAAACAATAACATATATACTATAATAGTAATACAATCACGATAATATATAATCTACGTTTAACTACTAGTGATACAATATAATAATATTAATAATCAGTAATATGTACAAAGGTCATTTTAACACTATAACATTACCAATGCCTAACATGTCACAATGGGGTTACTTTTACGATATTATATAAAACATGATTAAAACAATAATTATATTTACTTGGGAAGTATTATACATACATACATATATATATATATATATATATATATATATATATATATATATCAGGTATATAATTTAATTATACATTGGTAAAGTCAGCTTATGTTATTAACATGTATCAAGTCTTATACTAAAAGTACAGTAACATGACACTATAGTGATGACAAATATGAACATCTATACGCGGAATAAAAAGAAGTAATCCTAGTATAATACAAATGTGTTTATAGAGAATAAATGAAATGGAGAGTACATGAGATGTAGTGTATTCGTGTACATGAATAGTGTGTCTGTGGAGATACAGAAAATACAAAGTATACATGCGACATGATGGTAACTAAGATAACAGGATGCGTAACAAGTATAAATAGACAATAATATACATCTATCGAGCATGTCATGTGATTTATACAATAATAACAATCAGTACCATTATGGATTTTAATCAATCTCTTCCAGTGTCCCATACCACTGGCAATTCATACCGGAGCTCGTACTCCAGCCGAACTCATCCGAACATGGCATATGAGTACCATTATCTGAACGAGAGAGTGACCAATAACAAGCGTTCCTGATATTACTATTGTTTATACTATTTTATTATTATAATTGAAAACCCAATGGTCAAGGAGCTCTAATCGGGCCGGAATATCCCGTACATATCCGAGATCACGGCCTTAAACGGACCCTTGATTGCTGAGACCAGGGCCCTCCTCTAAGCTGTGAGCAAGAAGTGGGAAACAAGAGCTCAATGAGCTATATACAATCGGTAGCCAGTACTACCATCCCCTGCAGTGGGATAAACATAGATCCAGTATATCCACCCGATAAGATCTAGTCAACCGTCAAGTATCCCCCAATCCCATATTGTATTTATTAAATATTACAATGAATCAGGAACAATAACAGTATGTGTAACGTGTAACATGTAATAGGATAACAAGACGTGAGCAATCCTTGTATCAGTGAACATGATAACACGAAACATGAGATGTATGACTCTAGCGGTGGCCCCCGTGGTAGCTTTCACGTGGCACTTAGTTTCACACATCGAATATCAATAGACAATATGTTCAGCTAACAAGAGTTTCATATCAATACAGTGATATAGGAAATGATCATATACTGTGTTAAATATTCATGTCACAGGAATACAGGAATATTCTTGTAACAGTAAATCATGTAACAGGAATAATGTTTCGGGAAATATGAAGACAAGAACAATCAAAGCATGTATACGGTGAATCCATGTAACAGTGATATGAGAACATGAACTAATAGTATCCAAGCAATGGCGATACAAGTATATGAAATAACAGTGTTAGATGTAATAGAGCATCCGTGTAATAGTGATACGAGCACATGAAATAACAGTGTCATGTGTAATAAGTGTATACATGAAATACAATGTCCAGTGTACTGGAGTGTCCGGTGTGCTAGATGATACAAGTACATGTAATATCAATTTTCATGTAACAGTGATACAAGTACATAAAATAACAATGACCCAGTGTACCATAATATTCGTGTAGTGTTGACAGTATTAAGGTGATATATGTAATAAAAACATGTGTTAATAGACATATAAATCAATATTTGTTATAATAATTTCATTATTATTAACATGATCGATTTCACAAGGTAATTAAACACAATTACCTAGGTTATCATATTTAAATTATCAATTTATTTATAAATCTGGATTTTCTTTTTCAACATATTTTAATTATTCAATATATATAGATTCACCAATGTTTATATTAAATCAAGAAACACGATAATTTATTATTTTATTGAACTTATTTAAAGAGCAGTCAGACATATTCTAATTACAATATTTTAACTATAATTATATTTTATTAAATAATATTAACAGTGATTTACCAATAATCATGTTTTATTAATTAAAGCAAACAAGTGAATTCATTCAACACAGTAAATTATAATTTATAAAAAAAAACTCACATTATTATTACAAGTGTAGCTTGTCTCTCTATGATCGTAACGACTCGAGAATCGTCCAGATCGGACTCCGGATGCTCAAGATATCGCTAGAACACTCAAATTATAACAAATGGGTTAAACATGTAATAATAAAATCTAAATTGTAAATATTTTTATTTACCAAAGGGTTTTATGAAATTTTACCTTTATAATGGATCGAGTTTGGGTTGCCATTGGATGGGGTTCAGATCTACAACCTAGGCCCATTAAACTTAAATGAATATTGGTTTTCGGTTAATGGGTTAACAAGTGTGGGTTTATTAAGTTAGAGGGTTTACATTAATGGGTTTGGGTGTGTTAAGAGAAAGAGAGAAAGAGAGAGAGAGAGAGAGAGAGGAGAGAGAGAGAGAGTGAACGAGAGAGAAAGAGAAGGGTGGGAGGAAGGAGGTGGCGACCACCGGCAGTGGCCACTAGAGCATGGTGGCCTGGCCGGCCGGCGATTCCAGAGAGAGAAATAAAAAGAGAGAGAAGATGAAAGAAGAAGAGAAAGAAGAGACAGAAGTGAGAAGGCGGTTGGTGGTTGGCCAGGTCGGCGGCAGGTCTGGACTACGTGATTAGCCAAAGGCGGAGGATTAGTAGAAAAAGAAGAAAGAGAGGAGAGTGAGAAAGAAAGAGAGAGAAAGAGAAGGAAGTGAGAAATAGAGGTGAGATGGGCGTTGTAGGGTTCGAGCGGGTGATCGACCTCTGAAGGCCAGGCCTGGCCTGGCCGTTGACCAGTCCAGGAGGGAGAGAGGGAGAAAGTGGCTGAAGGTGAGTTGAAGAGGGAGAGAGGATAACAGGGGGGGGAGAGAGAGAGAGAGAGAGAGAGAGAGAGAGAGAGGTAGAGAGGGTGAAAGTTAGAGAGAGAATTAGAATTAGAGGGTGAGAGAGAGATTTAAATGAAAGAAAGAAATGGCGGTGGAAGAGTAAGGCAGTAGAGGCTAGCTTATGGGGTAAGAAAGAGAAAGATTAGGGGAGAAGAAATTAAAAGAATGAATTTAATATTATTTAATTAATATTTAATTATGTCAAAATTTGAATAGCTTCGAACGATTCCCAAAAAATTTATAAAATAGAAAATATTACCCAGAGGAATAATGTGAAATCAGATTCAATAAATTCAGTTTAATTTGCAAATTAAAAAAGTCCTAAAATCAGTCGGTGATACCGGCGACACCGGATTGTCTAGATTTTTGATTAATTCAGAAAAATCCTTAAAAATACGTGAAAATAGAAAATATGATTTTGAAGAACAATATGAAAGTAGATTCTTGAAATTCAACTCCCTTTGTAAAATAAAAATCTTAGAGCCGATTATTGGTATTACTCGACCCCGAATTTGGAAATCTTCCAAAATAATCTAGAAAATTTTCAAAAAATCCTGAAATATTTAAAATAATGAAAAATGATATATGGAGCTAAAGTTAGTTTAATCTGACTATCAAAAAGGTCAAATCAAATTTGTACGCCGTATCGAATACTGTTATTGTGACACGTATATCTAAAAATGGGGGTTACACTTTCTCCCCATCTTACAAAAAAATTCGTTCTCAAAATTTTAATTCAGGTGAGAGAACAATATTTACAGTTTCTGGAACCTGAATGTTCTGGGCCTATGACGCTTCTGTTACGCTACTCTGGTATTTGAATCAAACTTCAGATTAGGTGACTAGTACCAGATATCAAAATCATAGAAAATGAATCAAGATGATGAAGGAGAAGTGGCTAAAATCAGGATATTCAGATTGATAATGAAAATTAGAGAATATTAGGAGTCAAGGAATGGGTTTTCAACGGAGATATCTTTGTACTCGTAGCTGAAATTCCCAAATCCAGGCTCAGATTAGTTCTAATCTGATAACTAGTTGTACTATTGGTAAGAGCCCAAGTATTTACCTAGGTGGTTACCCACATTTGTGTAAATCTAGGCTTTGATAGAGAAGAAGGATAATATATACCTGACATGGAAGCTGACATGGAGACAGAATTGGTGGATTGTTGCACTATCTGCACGTGCTGGATTTGTTGTAACGGTCGTGATCATTGACGTTGGTTGGTTGGAATTGCATGCAGGAAAATCTGTCACTGTCATAATTGCCAGCGTTAATAAGGGTGTTACATGTTATGAACGTAGAGGAGGACAAAGCTGCATAACTATCGGCGGAGATCAAAGATGATTTGTTGCTGGAGCTTCAAGTTCGGAGCTGAAGTCTTCAGAACAGAGAGGGTCTCAAGTGGAGAAGACCCCGAGAAGGTAAGGACTTCAGAGTGGTAAAGGCCTCAGAATGACAGAATGCGACTTCAGAACAGGAATGTCTTTGGGATGGTGGGTAGTCCCGGACAGGCTGCATGTGGCGGAGGCTTTGGGATGGACTCTGAGAGTTGTGGATGTCTTGGGGAAACTCCTCGATAGTTTGGTTATGTGCCATCATCCTGGTGTGGGTTAAATTTTGACCACTACAGATGTCTCCCACTTCCCCACTTGTCGGAGCCTGCGGCAGGGAAGTTGGGGAGAGAAGTTGATTCGAGGGACTCTTAATGCCTTAAACTTACTTTGGCGCTTGCTGATAGAGGATCATATGATGAAGCTCTTCAGATAATTGTGGAGCTTTTGGAATTAATTGGAGATTACACAACTGACTGCCAGTTGTTACATCGTTTGGCCAGATCACTCAAAAGCCACATCCAACGTCTCTTCGAATCTTGGCATCATTATGGCTGGGATTGTAGGGGTTTATAGTATAGCGATAACGGTTGATCTTCTGCCTCTTCTATTAACTAAAAATCTTAGGATGTGGGCCGACATTTAAGGAATCGGTAGTTTGAATTAAAGGCGGCGTGGCTTCTCGTTCATCTATAAATAGAGAGACCCATGAGAGAAAACCATCTTCCTTGTCTTCTTCAAAACCCTTACTTAAAAATTCTAAATTCTTCTTTCCCTGCTCAGTCGCCATGCTCTCCTTTTTTCTCTTCATTAGATGGAAAGAAAAGGAGAGGGAAGAGGATGATGAGGAATCGATGATCAGACTCTCTCTTCAACGGAGTATGGCTAGTGTGTCACATTAGTTGCTGTGAAGGGACTGTTACGGTGCATTAGTCGCCATGATAGGGTGTCGCCACCGGCGGGGATATGCAGGACGGACGGATGGGCCTTCTGTTTGCCCAAATTGAGGGATGCTGGCTTTCCTCTAGTTGTCTAGAGTCTCTCTGCTGGTGATTTGGAGTCTTTTCGCTTGGTAATGGTTCCTGAGCAGCTTCAGAGTGCAGAGACGATTTCATCACCGTCTTGCAAGTCTTATAGGCTTCAGTCTCTTGAGGGTTGATGCCTCGCTCTCGCACAGTTCCGGAGGGTTCTTCTCGTCCATCTAGCAACGCATTGCGAGGAGGATTATGGCGTCAGTTTAACTACCTTCGAGTTGTGGGCGAGCGGAAAGGAAGAATGTGTTTCAGATTGGCACATTCTTTCTGACCCGTCTTGCCTTAGCTTCTCGGTCTTCTCTTCATCGATGCTGAGAATTTTAGATGGTGGCATGAACAAAGGAGATATGTCTTCAGGTAGATGTGCCTTTGTGACTTAGAGTGTGTCTTCGGAGTTCGGAAGTGAGACAGGACTAGCAGGATGGGCTGGAGTCTCTGGACTCGAATCTGCTATACTTATTTTCAAAAGTGTAAACACAGAGATGTAAAATGATTTTTTGTATTACACTTGTCAGATGTAATCAAATAAATTTAATGGAATGATTTTCAGAATGAAAATATATTTTTGAATAAAAATAGTTGCGTTCAGAGCTTGCCTGCATTGTTTTTACCATAAGATTTTTAGAATTGATATGATCATGCCTCTTCGAAGTCTTGATCTTTTATCTCTGGTGTGGTTGGTTGGCAATGGAATGTCGGTGAGTTTGCATTGTGGTTTCCGAGTGGGGGTAATCTCATCAATAGTACCTGCAAACTTTAGATTCCAAGTGGGGGAAATCTCAGCAGCAGTGTTGGGTTCATGGTCCACTCAGAGTGGAGGTAATCTCATTTGCAGAGCGGTGAACTTGGTAGGAGTCTGAGAGGGGAAATTTCTGCAGCAAAGTAAGGACTCCGAGTAGGAGGCACTCTCACAGCGGAGTTTTCGACTACTCATTGGTTAATCGAGAGGGAGCCTGTTGGCTGGTGCTTGCGTTGTCGTCTCTGAGTGGGGTATACTCCTACAACAGAACGTACAAGCATTGGGAGTGGATCAGTGATCTGAATTCGGATTTACTGCATTTCTTTTCAATAATGTAAACACAAAAATGTAATAAAATATCTTGTATTACTCTTGTTAGATGTAACATAATGTAATGCATATAATCAGAATAAAATTGGTGTATGATTGGGTCTTGTCTCACTTGCATTTTCTATTGGTTTTTGATTGTGCCTCTCTGGGATACTGATTTTCTGTCTCTAACATGGCTGGTTGGGAACGGAGTGTTGGTGAGTTTGTGCTATTGTTTTCAAGTGGACGTAATCCCATTATCAATACTTGCAAACTTTGCACTCCGAGTGGAGAGATTTCAGTAGCGGAGGGTTTTGACTTCCCATAGGCTAATCGAGAATCTTACCATAAAAATCGTAAACAAAGGAAAGGGATAATTAACTTTTTTTTTTGGTTTCCTCAATGTACCAACCCATGTGTTCACTAGATGTGGCAACTCAGGCCCGTTTGGTTGTAGAAAATATAGGGAAGGAAACCTGACATCCATTACCACGTAGGAATTTTTGCCCTAGCTTGTTTGGTTGTCAAAATGAGTGAGACCAAAAAAACACTGTGAGGCTCGCGAATAGTGATGTCTGTATGTGCTGCAACCACCCAACCGATTTCCTCTCGCGTGGGTGAGAAACCGCTGGAAACACTGTTCACGGGGCCCGTGAACAGTGTTTCAATGGAAAAAAGGTATCCAACGATCCTCACCTACTTTTCTCCCAAAATTTTCCTACAACCAAATGGGCCCTGACTACTCACATTTGATTTCTCGTAGTGACATGAGTTAGGCCCACTTGTTGCCTATCTGTGCAACTTGGAGCCAATGAAGAGAATGAGAGGGGGGGAGAGAGTTAGGTTGTGTTTGTTTTGTTGGAAGAGAGGCAAAAGAGAAGGAAGAGGGGCTCTCTTCCCTCTTCCATCGTTTGTTTTTGGAGGAAGAGGGCCTCTTCCTCCACGCTGGTCGCCGACGTGGCCGTCGACATGGTGGAAGAGAGGGAAGAGATCCCAGTTTTTCTTCTCCTCAAAATTGAGCTGAAGAGAGCCTGAGCTCGTGGATCTAGGCAAAAAAAAACCTTTTTTATCCCTCCCCTCCCACCATCTCCTTCCCGCACTGTGTTGTGCTCTGACACCCACTCGTTATGCGCAGCGGTTCGCAGAAGAAGACACACAACAACCACCCTTGAGGAATCCGCCCAACTGGCGGAGAGTCGATGCAGCCGGAGAAACAACCAACACAACAGGAACATCAACCAACAGAGAAAAGCAATCAACTCATAAATTTAACGAGGTTCGGCAACGTGCCTACGTCCTCGGGGCAAGGGAGAGAGAGATCTTATTGATTCAACAATCAATACAACTAATACAAGAGGGAGGCAAGGGGATTTCTTTTTTGGATTTTCAGGGATACAATATATGAGGCCTCTAGCCTCTATTTATAGCCACAGAGTCCCTGGATTTTTGAAAACCCAGGTTGGATTCAATCCCATCCAGAAAAGGAATTCGAATCCTAAAAAGAAAGTCCAGTCGCGCCTGTCGGTCGACCGGCCCGGTCGACCGCGCCTACCCGAGAGCAGAGCCACTTCAGTCGGTCGACCGGGGCCGGTCGATCGCTCCTTCCTGTGCATGCCCGTGCACGCCGGTCGACCGGGAGGTCGACCGGGAGCACCTCTGGCCTGCTCCATGCGCCGTTTCTCGCTCCTTTGTCGTCCGATCTCTGTGCTACCTCCTTCCATCTCTTCTATCTCCTCTCTCTCACAATTCTCCACCTCGGTGAAGATTTTTCAAATCTGAGCCGACCTCCAACGAACCCCAGTCTATCACCTGGCGAAATCGACACACGATCTCGGTGAAATCGACACACGATCTCGGCTTGCGCGCTCCGGACGAAATCGACACACGATCTCGGCTTGGAATCTATAGCTCAGCTATCAACTGGGATGCATCACACATGCCTTCCCTACACTTCACCTTAGGAGAACTTTCATACATGTTGATTACCGAACGTGTCTCCAACTCAGCAACTACATGACCTCACGAAGAACTCATCATGAGCCAACACTGACTAGCTCTATCTAGTCTACATGTCTTCAGCTGACGGTCCAACCAAGTCTGAGTAGAGCACACCAAACACCATCATCGGCTTCAACAACTGGATGCACACCACTCCTTATGCAAGCTCAACATCTTCTCACCAGAAGATCAATCTATTCATCGAGATCACAACACCTCACCTCTACGTGAAGTCCAACTCTTCACCTCTACGTGAAGTCCAACCGGCCACAACACTTCCCCTCTACGTGAAGTCTCTCCACCTCTACGTGAAGCTCCAATCGGCCACAACTCTTCACCTCTACGTGAAGTTCCAATCAGCTTCTCGAGAACTCAAACAGCTTCATACAGGTTGCATCACTAAATGGCTGCGCCTTTACGGCTGCCTACGTACCTTACCCAAAAGATCAAGCCAACCGTAGTTCATTGAAATGAGCTCCATCAAGCTCAAGCACTTGTACCAGGATCTGCAGCAGTGAACCTATCTGGCTGAGTCATATGAACCTCCTCACGACCATCATGGAGAATAACGACCTTCAACTTGAGCTTGTCGCGATTACAAGCTTGAGATTCATGCTTCTTTACCCACAAGCGTGGTTTTACCTTAGTTCCAATGGCTGCAAACAACTCGACATCCTCAACAATGTCTTCAACCTGTTCGGCATTAACCCTGGCTACATGATCTCCACCCGGTGTCACATCTGGTAAAGTCTTCTCTAATGCCGAACCAACTGGAGATGGTGGAGTAGCATCAACCTCCACCTGCTGCGATACTTCCTTGGTCTCCGTCCTCTCCACCTGCTGAGAGACGGTAGACTTCAACACTGAAGTCTCATCAAATGTGATATTCCTACTCAACACGATCTTCTTGTTTTCGGGGTCCCACAACCTGTAGCCATTCCTTTTGACACCCGAAAACATAAACCTCTTTGCTCGCGGATTCACCTTGCCATCTTTGGTACTGAAGTAGGTCGGACTTCCAAATTCCTGCAGCAAACTATGATCTTGAGTAGCTTTTCCAGACCAAATTTCTAATGGAGCTTTACCTCCTATCGCAGTCGATCTATTCATGAGATGGCTAGCATATACAATCGCCTCAGCCTAAAACGATTTGTCTAATCTTGCATTAGACAACAACCACCGAACCTTCTCTAGCAAGGAACGGTTTACTCCTTAGCCAACCCATTTATACCTTTTGTGAAGTGAGTAGCAATACCGGTGTTCTGGCCAAATCGTAGGAATTGGTTCATGTCTCTTCTAACATTACCAATCTGTAGCTCCTTGATCTTCCTACCAATCTGCTTCTCCATTCTTCCTCTCCACTTCATCAACATATCTAGGGCTTCACACCTTTGTCTCATGGGATATATCCAACAATGCCTAGATAAACTATCAACGAAAGAGATAAAGTACCTGTGACCTCCAAGCGATGCAGTCTTAGTAGGTCCCCAAACGCTTACGTAAACACAATCAAGAAGACCTTCTGAGCGGTGAGTACTGGTACTGAATTTCACCTTCTTCTTATCCAGAACGCTGTGTTCACCTTTCAAGTTGCAGGTAGCAGCACCTTCTATTGATCCCTTCTTTGCAGGAGCTCGCAAAGACCTTTCATCTCCATGTCCGACCTTCACCTGCCAGACCTTCTTGCAACCATCATCTGAAGAACTAGAAGTCTCTACCTGACCTGTAACTGTACTACCCTTCAAGTAGTAGATATTGTCCCGGCGGACGCCCTTCATCACCACCATCGAGCCTTTGATCATCTTGAGAACACCATCTCGTACAGATATCACAAGACCCAATGCTTCCAAAGCGCCAACAGAGATGAGATTCCTTTTGAGTTGAGGTACATTCCTCACCTCCTTCAACTCTCGTACTATCCCATCGTCCATCTTGATACGGACTGTACCCATCCCTTCTATATTACACGGATGATCATCACCCATGACCGTGTAACATCTATCTAGCTTCTCAAAGCTAGAAAACCAGGCCCCGTTCGGGAACACATGTAGGTGGCTCCAGTATCCAAGATCCACTCAGCATTATCTGAGTTACAAACAGTAGGAGTAGTAACAGAGAGAGAGAATACCAATGAGTCTGAGTCTGATCCATCTGCCTGTGAGGTACTGCCTTGAGTACTGACCACCTTTGCAAGATTTGCCTCAGTCTTAGACTCCACCTTCTTACCTTTGGCCTTCGGGCATTCAGCTTTCTAGTGTCCTAGTTCCTTGCACAAGGCACACTGATTCTTCTTCAGATTTCTGAAGCCTGATCTGGACTTTGATCTCCCCCGATCGTCTCTTTCCTTCCTATTGGAACTTCTGCTCTTACCTCCAATGCCTCTGTTGTTGTGCTTCCCGAAGAAGACAGTCGGTCCTGTCTCCTTGCTTCATTACTCACAAATGCAGCAGACACCTCATCGTAGTTAAGGGATTGTCTTCCATTGAGAAAAGTAAGAGTAAAGGCCTCATACTCTTCCCTAGGAAGAGAGTTCAAAAGAATTACCGCCTTATCCTCTTCACTAGTCTCCACATCCACATTAACTAGATCTGTAAGAAGCTTCGCGTAGCGGTTCAAGTGTTCATTGACGGAGCATCCTCTTTGCATCTGAAACCCATAGAGCTTACTCTTCAACTGCAATCGCGATTCTATGCTCTTCGTCAGATACTTCCTCTCCAGGATCTCCCACAGCTGCCTCGCAGATGTCTCATGCAACACCTGATACTTGATGTCTTGTGTCAGACAAGACCTGATCAAGTCACACGCCGAACGGTTCATCTTGTTCCAATCTTCTTCGATCGTTGATGCGCGCTTCTTCTCTAACCGTAGAGTGTCTTTGAGGTTTGATGCCGTCAGCGCATCCATAACCTCACACCTCCACATACCAAAGTTATTCGTCCCGTTGAACTTCACCACATCAATCCTTGGATGTGGATTCATGGATCTCACTGATGTACTCTCTCCAGCCATCTTCTCAACTGATTCCTCAAATCAATGTGGAAACAAACGGAGTTAGATAAAACCAAATTAGATAAAGATAGGATCTTTACCTCCACGCGAAACCCTCAAAGAGTTTCCGAAGTAATCTACTCCACCAACTTGATTCCTCGAGCAATCTTCACACGCTGTTCTGAGATCGACACACGATCCCACAAACAGTCCCAACGCTGTTCTGAGATTGACACACGATCTCCGCCAATCAGCAACAGATGCCCTTGAATCAACAGATGATCCCACGACGAACCTGGGATGCTCTGATATCACTTGTTGTGCTCTGACACCCACTCGTTGTGCGCAGCGGTTCGCGAAAGAAGAGACACAACAACCACCCTTGAGGAATCTGCCCAACTGGCGGAGACTCGATGCAGCCGGAGAAGCAACCAACACAGCAGGAACAGTAACCAACAGAGAAAAGTAATCAACTCATAAATTTAACGAGGTTCGGCAACGTGTCTACGTCCTCAGGGCAAGGGAGAGAGAGATCTTATTGATTCAACAATCAATTCAACTAATACAAGAGGGAGGCAAGGGGATTTCTTTTTGGGATTTTCAGGGATACAATACATGAGGCCTCTAGCCTCTATTTATAGCCACAGAGTCCCTGAATTTATGAAAACCCAGGTTGGATTCAATCCCATCCAAAAAAGGAATTCGAATCCTAAAAGGAAAGTCCAGTCGCGCCTGTCGGTCGACCGGCCGGTCGACCGACCCATGCCACGGTCGACCGGCCCGGTCGACCGCGCCTACCCGAGAGCAGAGCCACTTCAGTCGGTCAACCGGGGCCGGTCGACCGGCCTCCTCCACCAGTCGACCAGGAGGTCGACTGGGAGCACCTCTGGCCTGCTCTATGCGCCGTTTCTCGCTCCTTTGTCGTCCGATCTCTGTGCTACCTCCTTTCATCTCTTCTATCTCCTCTCTCCCACACACCGGTGTGGACGACGCAGAGTAGGGCGCAAACGTTGCAAAGGACGACGGCGAGGATGATGCAGACAACAGCGAGGATGGTGTAGAGGACGATGATGTGGATGACACAGAGGACGACAAAGGTTTTTAGCTCTTTTTTGAGGTTTTGTAAATTATTTTTTTCTGGATTTCCTTTTTATTTCCTTCTTCCAATTTTGCCCAAACAAACAAGCCAAAGAGGGGAAGAGGCCTCTTCATTTTTTTTTCTTCCTCACCTCTCTTTCTTCTTTCCTCTCTTTCAAAATATCAAACAGGGCCTTAGCTACGAGGAGTTGTACTTTACATCTTTTCACATGCGTCTAAGAACTAGATAAAGAAAAGTCTCAAGAAAGAACAATCTTAGCCCAATAGCGACAATTTGGATAGCTCGGTAGTTTTGGAGACAGATGTGGTTATGGTGGAGGACATGGTACCAGAGGAGGTGATCGCAACAAAGGTCATATAGGTGACAGGTTTGGTGGCAGAGGTACTTTTGAACAACTTGATGAACCTGTCATGATTTGTCACTATTGCAAGGAGAAAGATCATACGAAGTTACTTGTTGGAAATTGATGGGCAAGCCTACTCAGCCTACCCGAGCAACACATGTAGCATCAGTTCAAGATGATTCAGGCTATGTCTGATGAAGAATTTGAGAGGTATCATGTGTTCCAACAGTTCTAGGCTACTCAGATGATACCATTTTCTTCTACTGTTGCTCTAGCTCAGACAGGTATCTCCATTGCCTGTTTTACTTTTATTGCTCCTAGTACCTGGGTTATTGATTCTAGAGCTTCTGACCATATGACTGAGAATAAAGGTCTCTTATCCACTTTGAAGTATGTATCTTCACTACTTACTGAAACATTAGCATATGGTTCTACATCTTATACTGAAGGTGTGGGCGCTACTAATGTTACACCATCTTTGCCACTCTTCTATTCTTTATATACGTAAATACATGTTTAATTTGTTGTATATTAGTCGACTCACTAAATCTTTGAACTATTCGATAACTTTCTTTCATGATCATTGTGTATTTCAAGAACTTGGAACATAGAGGATAATTGGCATATGTCGTGAATCTGGAGGTTTTTATTATTGAGAGATGTTTTGAAGCAATAACTTAGTCCAGTTCTCTCCTTACTTGGATATTCAATGTCAGTTAGATCATCCGTCTTCACAAAATTTAAAAACATTAGTTACTTTTTTGAGTCATGTATCTTCATTAGATTGTGAGTCGTCAGTTGCATAAGCATCATTGTATGTCTTATCCTTTGCGAGTCGATAAAAGAGTTGGTAGGCTTTTTGATTTAGTACATTCTGATATTTGGAAACCATGTCCTGTTATTTCATCTTGGTTTTATATTTATCACTTTTGTGGATGACTATTCTCGTGTAACTTGGTTATATTTATTGAAAAATCATTCAGAAATATTTTCAATATTCTAAAATTTTTTGTATTGAAATCAAAAATCAATTTGGTGTGTCTATTTGTATTTTAAGATCAGATAATGCAAAAAAAAATTTTAGTTCATTGTTTGTTAATTTTATGCGTAAAACTGGCATTGTTCACCAATCATTATACTCCTCAACAAAATGACATTGCCGAACATAAAAGTAGACGTTTGTTAGAAGTTGCAAGCACACTATTAATTCAAAATTTTTACATATTTTTGGACTGATGCAGTTCTTATTGCTTACTATCTTATCAGTCGTATTCTATCTTCTGTCTTCGAAGGTCAAATCTCATACTCTTTACTTCATCCACACACGGAACATTTTTCTTTGCCCCTAAAGGTTTTTTTGGTGTGTTGTTTTATTCACGATAATTGGACCAATAAGACTAATTAGACCCCAAAGCTCTTAAATGTGCTCTTTTAGGGTACTTCAGAACTCAGAAGGGATGCAAATGTTAGCGTTCTAATATGAACAAATTTATGACTTTTACTGATGTTACTTTCTTTAAGTCTAAATCTTATCTTGAATTTGAGTCTTTTGTGTTAGAACATGGTGATAATGAGTATGTTTTTTCCTTCTGAACCTTCATTGTCAACTATGTATCATTCTTAGGGAATCAAGAATTGGAACACATGTCACTTGCCTAGAATAAACCTCCCCAGGTTTTTAAACGATGCACTCCACAACTTGCTTCATATGCCACAACTGTGCGAGCGTCTGATGTTCCCGTTCTTGATACACAATTTGGTGAGAATCTTACTCTTTCTTCTAAGCATAGGTCTCTTAATGATGATATTCATCATAATCTTGATAAATCTATCTCTTCAAAAAGATAAATGGAGTTGTATTTCATATCCTTTGTATAATTTTATGTCTTATACTCATCTTTCATTACCTTTTCATTGTTCTATCTCATTCTCTGATTCTCACTCTATTTCTAAGTCTGTATCAGAGGCTCTACCAGATCAGGTTGGAGGTCTGCTATGCAAGAGAAAATAACTACTTTAGAGTAAAATGGCACACGAGATTTGGTACCTCAAATAGGAAAAAGACAGTTAGTTATCTTTGGGTTTACATCATAAAACTCAATCCAAATGAATCCCTTGCTCGCTTGAAAGCACGTTTAATGGCCAAAGGGTATTCTCAGATGTAAGATATTAACTATCAGGAGATCTTCTCTCTTGTAGGTAAATTCACCTATGTTCGTCTCCTCATTTCGTTTGCTACTACCTATCACTAGCTGTTATATCAACTTGATATCAAGAACGCCTTCCTTCATGATATTCTTGATGAAGAGGTTTATGTGAAGCAACCATCTGATTTTGTTGCTCATAGGAAATTTGGACAAGTTTGTCGTCTCTAGAAGTCTTTACATGGGTTGAAATAATCTCCTAGAGCATGGTTAAGGAGATTTGCCTTGATTGTTTAGGAGCTTCGTCGTTCTCGGAAAGATGATTTTGTTTTCTTTCAGCTTCATCAGGGAAAATGGATTTTGTTTCTTGTCTATGTGAATAATATAGTAATTACTGGAGATGATACTCAAGGAATTAGTGAGATGAAATTGTATATGCAGCAAAAATTTCAAAAAAAAAAAAATTTAGGACAGTTGCGATATTTTTTGGGCATTGAGATAGCTAGATTGAAAAGGGATATTTCTCTTTCAATGGAAATATGTATTGGATATGCTTTCAAAAGCTGATATATTAGGATGTAGACAAGTAGATTCGCAAATGGATGCCAACTCCAAGCTGCTGCCAGATCAGGGGCAACTTTTAGAAAATCCAGCGCAATATAGGAGGCTTGTGGTTAAGCTAAATTATCTTCCAATGACTCGACCTAATATTGCATACTTTGTTATTGTGGTGAGTCAATTCTTATCTGCTCCACGGACAAGTTACTGGGATGCTGTGATTCTCTTATTTTTGGTACCAAAGCATGCTCCTGGCAGAGGCCTTTTGTATTCAGATTATGGTCATGGGTGTATAGCTGGATTTTTGGATACAGATTGGACATGATCACCAATTGATAGATGGTTAATTACTAGTTATTGTGTGTTTGTTGGAGACAAATCTTGTGTCGTGGAAGAGTAAGAAGCAAGTTGTAGTTCGAGATCTAGTGCTGACTCTGGGTAACGAGCCTTGACCAATACCATATATGAATTGATTCGAATACGAGATCTCTTGAGTGAGTTACATCTTTTGTCTTTAACTCGTATGAGATTATATTGTGATAATACATCGTCTATTCTAGAAAATCTGGTTCATGAGTGCACCAAGCACATTGAGGTGGATTGTCATCTAGTTCGTCAGAAGGTTTACAAACGACAAAATCATTCAACTTCAACATGTTTTTGTCATTAACCAGTTAGAAGATATGTTTAATAAAAAAATCTTTGGAGGTCCCCAGACTCGGAGTATTTGTGACAAACTAAGCATATATGATGCGTATGCTCTAGCTTGAAGGGGATTGTTAAGAAATATGATTTGTATAAAGAGTAGAATATGAGTTGTATAAAAAGTTGTATATGAATAGTAGTAAGATTAAACTTTCATATAACTATATAATACAATTGAGAGAACAGATATTTCTTTGACTTTCTCCCAATTCTCTTCTATCACATATATGATCAAAATAAAAATCTAGTTATACATAAACAAAACAATTTCCAATTGAATATGCCTTTCTAGGATAAAAAGTATGTCATCTTCAATTTAAAGACAAAATATTTCTTTGTACCCTCTCCTTTTTCGTCTCTACGGTTTTTATCATTACTTTCTTAAATTGTCTCAGTCCAACCTCACAATCTGTCAACCAAATTCCGTCCTATAATTACACTATTAAAGAGTACAAATATATTTCCCAAATAAAAGAGTAAAAATATTATTATAATTATAACAGTATTATGATTAAGATTCAGATTATTTAAGAGTTTCTATGTTTTTCATATTATCTAATTGTATGTCTAAATATTCATGGGTTTTGCATTTTGCCCTAATCAAATATTGAATATTTTCGCCACTAAGGCTTGCCTCAGTTGATAAAAAGGCTGGGTTGGGAAATGAGAGCTTTCTGGTTCAAGACCGGGCTACGGTCTTTGTTCAATAAATAAATAAAATAAATAAATAATATTGAATATTTTCAATTAAATTAACATACACTAATCCCTTAAAAATAAGAATTCATTGGTAATTTTAGAGAAATAAAGGATGTATAGAACCAAAAGGAGGGGAGTTAAGAAGAAAGATCAAAGAGGAAAGATAACAAAAATTTAATCAGTAAGTGAGAGAGAAGAAATAGGACAGGGAGTTACAGTTTGGTAATACTAATGCCTTCTGTCTATCTATCTATATATCTAGTCAAGGATATAATATTTTTCTAAGAACTCATTATAATGGTTCTGTCAAGATAAAAATAAAAAATTATACTCAATAGATTGAGTAATGCTGCCAATGGGTAATATGTTTTGAGTCTTCAATTTTTGCAAGGTACAAAATAAAATGACAGACAAAATGACAAAAAAGTAGCCCTAGTTTGCACTTCTCTCTCTCATAGTTTTACCCAAAGATAACAGAAAAGACTCAAATCAATACCCAAATGAAATACTCATAGCATTCTTGTAACAAATTCAAGTATTAATAACCTCAAGGCTGATATTAAATGTGGAAGACTACAAAGAGTTGAGTGCAAAATTGAAATTACCTTATGAAAATGGATGAAGATGATAACCATTTTTGACCTTAACTATCCTTAAAAAAATAATGGGGGACAAGTATGCTTGACAATATTATTAACCTAATCTGATTTGTTCTTCATGCAGTTACCATAAAATAAATCACACTTTGCTTTGCTCATAGATCTCCACTTCTCCATCAGCCCTTTCTTTTAAAAAAGAAAATGAAATATTGTTGTCAATTATAACTCTCTCTCAACATTGATATATGATCACATATTTGTAGTTTTAAACTTCTAAACATCATATTCATGTGATAGAATTGTTTTTGCTATGTCAATTGGTAGACAATGGCTTTATAGTAAAGGACAAAGGGATAATAACAACATGAGAACATTTGAAATTTGAACATCCTTGCTTCTTTCCACAAGGTACATATAGGAAAAGTAATACAAGCTTCTAACCAAAAAAAAAAAAGAAAGAAAAAATGCTATAGATTATAGAGGTTATATATTTACTTTTCTTATAATCAACTTTCCCAGTGTTTGCAGCAAAACTAGCCCTGCATACTCTCTATACATGCATACAAGTGTGAATACTAAATACAATTTCAAACAATTTAGACCTAAAATAAACTAGCTTTCAATATCAGCACCATTGCCACTGACTGACCTTTCCATTTGCCTTCTCTTGGACTTGCTCTTGACATCTTCTTCCCTGTCATCAACAAAAGAGAGAAAAGTGTGAAAACTTCGGCTCGATTTTGGGCCTTCTTGACCAGCAGAGTCCGGTGTTGTTGGAGGGACGTGGCGCATGAACTGCCGTAGCATGAGGATGAAGAATAAGAGGAGAGCGAGAAAGCAGGCCATCCCACATATGAGAAACAAGCCCCAGAAGCTGGACAGATGTAGCCGTTCTGACTCGAGCTCATCACTCTGAGAGCTGCACGCGCTTCTGGTCAGCCACTTGTCGTGGATCCTTTGAAGATCACCGTTTTCTGATAGCGTGAGGATGGCAGTTGACATGTCGACTGCTAAGGGGGAGTCCCGCGGGAATACCTGAGATGAATGAAGAACATGAGGAAATTGAACGTGCAAGTGTTCAGATAACAACTTTCCAAAAGAACTGACAAGTAGAGGGCTAACGATCTGATATAGGCCTGTGGGCCACGTGCACATCCTATAGCCGAAAGATGGCCAGATGGGCAGAAAAAAAAATGAGGATTATATAAATAACTTAAATAATCGATGACCAGGTTAAACACAGACCTCCTAAAATCATCAAAAACTTAAGAGAGGAGATTTCTTTTTAATCCACTCAAAGTTCAATGTAGAATGATGAGTTATTTGTTAGGTAAGACAACTGTAACTTGAAGGAGTAGAAGAAGATAGGTTTTCATGGACCAAGCAATTGTTTTACTCCTAGGATTTCTTCTATTGCTCTCCATTGATTGAAGGCAGCATGGTGCGTATACATCTTCACATTGTTACAGTCCAATCAATAAAGATAAAAGTTCCGATCAACTTAATATACAGGTGAAGCTACAAAAGCTTTATCGATAATGGCATCAATGAAGGTTAAATTGAGTAATGAACGTAGTCGAAACATTGATAAATATTGCAGTGACTAAAGTGATTAACATAAGGAGATAGAAAGAAGTGTTATGCTAGTAAAGAATGTTGGGTTTACTCCATGTTTTGATATTTGCACAAACTAGGTGTTGCTAATAAATTTTATATGTAAGAATATTTCTTACGAATCAAGATACGAGGACAACACAAGGATGAATGACAAGAAGATTTATTTCAGTTTAATTTCAAGCTTACTTTTAGGACATAAATGTGATAGTGGTAACGGTTCATATTTAAATGTATTTTATTTTGACATAAAACTACTTTTATTATATATAATCTTTATATTTGAATTTCAAATTTCTCATTGAATATTGGAGATGTCTTTTCTTCTAATTAAAATTTGAATTTCGAATTAAATTTACCCACTTTTTTCTTTCCTTGATTTTGAAACACATGCTTTTCCTCTCCTTGATTTTTGGGCATATGTTTTTTTTTTCTTGATTTCAGGAGACATGTTTTTACTATCCTTGATTTTTGGACACACGGTTGTTTTTAGTGTCTATATATACTACAAGCTTTCATTATATTTTAGATACACAACTTTAAGAGAAAATCTTCCACTTCATATCTTCTAATGGTTATATTTTAAATCCCTTACAAATTTATTTTCAATTTCTTTTTAGTGATCCATTTGCTAAAATCCTCATAATAGAGCCTCCACGTTGTAATATTTTTGTGAGCTTGAGTGGTTCTCACCATTAGAGAACAAAATCTTTGTAATAGAGTTTTTTGTTGTAAATCCTTTTGAAAGAGGATAGGTGTAAATCAAAGAAAGAGGATAGGTGTAAATCAAAGTCCTTGACTCGGATTTGAGTAAGACGGTATAGTGGATTGAAAGCCAAGGGAGGAGGTCCTTGTGGTGGGCGTAGACGGGAGCCGAGTGACCTAAAAATCGTTGTCTTTGCATTTGAATTTCTCACCTTTTTTTCTCTATATTTGTATTTTGTTTTTGCATATTTATTATTCTGTTTTATATTTCATATTGCACTCCTAAAAAAATAAAAATTGCATGTTCTTTTGTCTTTTAATTTCTATTTACATATTAAATCTTGTAAACCCTATCCTCCCCCCACCCCCACCCCCCCACCCCCCACCCCACACCCCCCCAAAAAAAAGTTTGCAAACTCAAAATATTCTTCAATTGGTAAAATACTTACAAATCCCCAGCCACTTCTTGTGAATTCTGAGCCAATAATTGCATATTTGCACTCAGTTGAGAGAAATAGATCAACATACGGACGCTCATCTACCACGGCAGCAACTCCTCCATTGCTTGGACCAAGATCAAGAGCACTTGCATATGCTTCAGGAGAACCAAGAGCTTTGAGTCTAGACGGTGAAATGCCAAGCTCCTCAACCATATAGTTTTCAGCAAAAGAACCTACTTGATACCCTATAGGGTCGTTGCTAGATATCAAGCTGTCAATTCCTTTAATAGGAGAATAGAGTTGTGACACCGTGAGAATTGAAGTCAGACTTGCTGTGTAGCTAGACTGAATTATCAAAACCACAAAGAGCCATATTATCAACACTACACGCCCCAGAGTGCTCACGGTATTCTCTCCTGAGAAGAAAAGAAAGAAATTCTCAGTCTGAAGATCTTCACCATGTCACTCGAAAAAAAAAAAGTAACGAGAAGTTAAATCCACTCACTGTGAGAAAAAAACAAAGTTGAGAAGCTAAACCTGCAATAAGAAGCATAAGAGAAAATTAGATGGCTCACAACATGGAAGGATGAATGCAGTATATATATATATATATATATATATATATATATATATATATATTATATATATATATATATATATATATATATATAGAGAGAGAGAGAGACTTGTGTCCTTTCCAAAGGATTTGAGCCCGAATCCTTCCAACTCAAATACAACCCTCTGACATTCGAATACAAGATGAAGTTGATCTATATTATTTCAAGTATCTATAAACCAAAAATCAAGTATTTTAAATACTTTTTTCTCGTCCATCAAGCGATTAAAATGGACGGCCGAAAGTAGTGAGTTGGTTAGATCTATGTACTTAGACATACAAATTTTAGATCTGGCCATTTCATTATGATCTAAACATTTAAAAAACCCCTACAAATCAATTTTTTTTAGGTTTCAAATCTTCTACACCGTTAAACTAACCAACTCACTATTTAGGCTGCTCGTTTTTCTTACTTGATGCATGAGCAAAAAGTATTCAAAACACTTGATTTTTGGTTTATAGATACTTGAAATAATATAAATCAACTTCAACGGAGTGGATCTTGTATTCAAATGTCAGATGATGGTAGTTGAGTGGGAAGGATTTGGCATCAAATCCTTTTAGAAGGGCACAAGTCTATATATATAGTGAGCTGGGCTACTTTCGGAAGTATCAAGAATGTCGATACTCCAGCTTTGATTTGGTTGATACACCACTCATATGCAAGATCCAAATAATTGAATGTGATCTACTAACTATAAACTAGTTAGGAATAAAATTTCATAGATTTTTGTTATCATTTACCCGTTCATCAAAGTGGTCTCAAAGTTAAGCAGTTTTAGGTCACTCAAAAATGTCGATTTTTTAGTCATTTTGACGAATGGGTAAATGATAACAAAAATTTGTGAAATTTTATTCCTAACTAGATTATAATTAGTAGATCACATCCAACGATTTGAATCTTGCATATGGGTTGTATCAATCAAATCAAAGTGGAAGTATCTACATTCTTGATGTTTTCGATAGTAGCCCAGCTCAACTATATATATATACATACATACATATATATATAAAGAGAGAAAGACTCGTGTCCTTCCAAAAAGATTTGAGCTCGAATCCTTCCAACTCAAATACAACCCTCCGACATTCGAATACAAGATCCACTCTGTTGAAGTTGATCTATATTATTTCAAGTATCTATAAACTAAAAATCAAGTGTTTTGAATACTTTTTGTCCATCCATCAAGCGACGCAAAATGGACGGCCGAAAATAGTGAGTTGGTTAGATCTATATCTTTAGACATACAAATTCTCGATCCAACATTTGATTATGATCTAAACATTTAAAAACCCCTGCAAACCAATTTTTGTTAGGTTTTAAATGTTCTACACTGTTAAACTAACCAACTCACTATTTAGGCCGTCCGTTTTTTTTCTACTTGATGCATGGGCAAAAAATATTCAAAACACTTGATAAATACTTGAAATAATATAAATCAACGTCAACGGAGTGGATCTGATATACGAATGTCGGATGTTAGTATTTGAGTGGAAAGGTTTCGGCCTCAAATCTTTTGGAAGGACACAAGTCTATCTCTCTCTATATATATATAAAGAGAGAGGTGTGTGTAACTTAACTTAGTTACACCTATTGTAACTCTTTCCTATACACACACATATAGAAAAATCTTATAATGAGAAACTTTCTCAAAATAAGCTTCGTGAGAAAACCATATAGGAGTGATTCCGTAGATGATCTGAACCGTTCATCTTAATCTACATACTCTACTTAGGCTATCAATAAAAAATCACGCGATTATAATCTTTTTTACCCATGCATCAAATGACATCTTTATTCTACGGCGAATATAACGTTTGTTTTGTAACCACTTGTTGTATGGGTAAAAAAGCTCGAAATCACGTGATTTTTTATTGGTAGCCTAAATAAAATATATAGATCAAGATGAACAGTTCGAATTATCCACGTGATCGCTCTTATATGATTTTCTCACGGTCTTCGTGTGAGAAAGTTTCTCACACGAAGACCTCTCTCTCTCTCTCTCTCACACACACACACACACACACACACTCATGAAAAGATAATACCTCAAAAGACCATATTCTATTATCAAACTGCATATAATCAAATGTGAGTTTTCTTTAATTTATTATTTTATTTCAGGGGAAAAGCATAGTAATCTCCCTTTTATTAAGGAAAAAAATACAATCAAAATGCAAAGGTGACATAATCAAGCCACCATTTAAGCTTATGTAGAATTGCATATTTGCGTGCTTTCAGCCAAATCCCAATCTGAAAAAGATTTGGATACAGTCTCTGTGGTGGTAATACTATTTAACACAGTCCATGTTGCAATACATCCTCTTCACAGGATGCAAACTTGTGATAACAGAAAACACTTTGGACATAAATTAAACCTTAAATTCAGTTGAGACTCAATGTTTATTTTAATGGCTGCATAAACTAGGCTTAGCTCACACCTCTTGTAAAATACTGCACCAACAACAAAATTTAGAGACCACCACTGAGGCTAAATACATTCTTAAGATAATTAAGATTTCTTTCGATATAGAAAACAATGTAATGAAGATGTGAAACAGGGTGTCTATGTGATCACAACTATACAAAGTAGGAACCTCCCAAAAGTATGCATAGGACAGCACTACAGCTTATAGGGGGTATCCACATTTTGATATATACTCAATTATCAACATAACCAAATCAGTCCATTGTTTGATAGACATTTACTTGGCATAGCTGTGACTTAATATCTTTTATAGTAAGTACAGATTTTGCAGATGGAAAGGTCATATTTTAAATTGGAGAGTTTTGCTTCAGGGTGCCAAATGAATGTGATAATGTGTTAACAAGACACGTAAAAGTTAGATTTGTTGAGTTGATTCCCAACCACAGTAGTTGGTGGCGGACTGGCTCATTTGTCCTAGACTCGTGATATGACAAATAACCATTTATCAACTTTACATTTGGAGCAAAAAATGGGTAAACCAAGAAAAAGTTGAAGATGTGATTTCTTGATATGATGACCCAATGTCATTGGAATGTCTTAAGTAAATGGAGCATCATTAAAGAGTTTGTTTGAGCCAGTGCACGCCCCAAAAAAATTAAAACAGAAATATTCTAGGAACGAGATAAGGAAAAAAAATTGTCTAGGAACACTGATAGAAAATCAATGAAAAGGGCTCAAGGTTCCAGTTATTCTCAAGGGAAGGGATGGCTCAAACTTTTTCACTATCCTACTTAATTGTTTAAATCCTTAAAATACATTATTAGAAATATCCATGAAAACAGCTTTAAAATAAATAGCGTAAATGACAGAAAAACTTATAGCTAGTAACTTCCTGTTATAAACAAACAGTCTAAAATTTCAAGAATTGTTTTCACTTAACATATAAAAGAAGTTTCCCTCTGTGACTCAGATTATTATGTCAAAAATAAGAGAAACAAAGAAGCCTGAACATTAGATGTATAACAAAGAAGGTCCATGGTAAAAGCCATAGGGCTGATCCAGGAATTTAGAACATCTTGTGTCTATTTCAGCCTAAAGTATTCATTTTCTGTTTGGTTTTCTTTATCTACTACCAATTACTCCATCACATACATGTGTACATAAAGAGACACCCCCCCCCCCCCCAACCACACACACACACACACACACACGAGAGAGAGAGAGAGTAGTGATCAATTGCGGACAGTTCCTAAGTGAATTTTAGGAACTCATCCGTGAGCCATCGGATCTGAAGCCCGCATGAACGGATCAGATCATTTCATAACGGATCAGATCATTTCATAATATTTACCCCTCATTTCATCAGGTGATCGTTCTGTGTGTTTTGGCCTTCCCCTACAACGACCCTCTGTTCCTCCATGCGCTCATTCTCAAACCCCACCTTCCCCATCCCCGATTCTCACTCTCACTGTGGGCATGAGCATATAATTATGTATTAGATCCATTTCTTGGTCTATAAATTATGTCAAAGAACCATGCATGAAATTGTTACTAATATATATTAAAAGTATAGTTAAGAGGCTTAAGACTTAATTAATTAAGTCCAGTAGCTTTCAGGTAGGAGCTAGTTGTAGAAAGATAAGAATATAATGATGAGATGTCAATGAGTTATTAACTAAAATGGAAACTTTCAGCTGAGAAAGTCCACGAGTAATATCTCCCATAAAAAATCATATGTTTCTTGTGACTTCAAAGAAATGTCATCTGCTTTGCTCACTCTCTAAAAAATATTCTTTTCAAAAAAAAATTGGACAAAAGAGAGAATTTAGGCACGAGCATACACCAACTCTTATGATCTCCTCTTCACTAAGTAAATACCTTTTTATTTCTTTTTTACCATCATAATGCAGTAATGCTCACAAATTATGGTCAATAGGGAAACTAATCTTCAAACTACAACACATGCATTAATGTACTTCTATTTGGAGGGGAAATGCATGAACTGGTGGTTAGGCTGAGTTCTTATATGTCCAAGTGTAAGCTAGCTAGGTTTGTGTTCTATTTTTTGTACTTAGTGAAAAAAGGATTAAGATAAGGTGAAAGAGAGAGCTAGTTAAGGTCTTAAGTTACATGACTAAAGTGATCATGAGCTTTTATTTTCATTTTTTCTTTTTTCTTTTTTGATTTGGTTACTGATATTGATTCATCCTCGACACGTGCACGTGAACAAGATGGAGGTTTCTGGACTCTTACAATGAACATAATCACAACAGAATCAATTAGGATCATTGTTAACTACATGAGATGGTGATCTTGGTGTGTCCACTGGTATATGTTTCCTTGCTTATATATACACACACACACACACATATAGACACACACACACGCATATATAGTGGGAAGGATTCTGGCTCAAATCTTTCAGAACTACACAAGTCTATTTCTATACCAACATCCTACATTCAAATACAAGATTCATTCCGTTAAAGTTGATCTATATTATTTAAAGTAACTAAAAATAAAAAATCAAGTGTTTTAAATACTTTTTGCCCATCCATCAAGCGGCACAAAATGAATGGCCGAAAGTAGTGAGTTGGTTAGATCTATGTCTTTAGACACAAATTCTCGATCCGGCCATTTGATCATCTACAAACTAATTTTTATTAGGTTCCAAATGTTCTACATCGTTAACCTAATCAACCCACTATTTAGGCCATCTGTTTTTCCCCTACTTGATGTATGGGCAAAATGTATTTAAGATACTTAATTTTTGGTTTATAGATACTTGAAAGAATATAGATCAACTTCAACATAATAGATCTGGTATTCGGATGATGTATGATTGAATTTGAGTGAGAAGGATTCGGGTCGAATCCTTCCAGACACAATTTATATATATATATATATATATATATATATATATATATATATATATATATATATATATATATATATACAGGTTTGTGTCATTCCGGAAAGATTCTAGGTTGAATCTTTCCCACTCAAATACAATGTCATGACATCTGCATGCAAGATTCACTCCATTGAAGTTGATCTACATTATCTCAAGTAACTAAAAATCAAAAATCATGAATTTTGAATTCTTTTTGTTCATCCATCGACAGCCGAAATAGTGAGTTGTTTAGTGTAACGGTGTAGATATTTGAAATCCAACAAAAATTTGTTTGCGAGGGTTTTTTAGTGTTTAGATCATGATGAAATGGTCAGATCGAGAATTTGTATGTCTAAAGACGTAAATCTAAGAAATAAGCTATTTTCGGTTGTCTATTTGACACTTGATGGATGGGCAAAAAGTATTCAAAATACATTTTTTTATTTTTAGTTACCTGAAATAATGTAGATCAACATCAACAGAATTGATCTTGTATTCAAGTGTCGTAGGGTTGTATTTGAGTGGGAAGGATTCGGCCTCGAATCCTTCCGGAATGACACAAGTCTCTCTCTCCCTCTATCTGTCTATATGTGTGTGTAACACTATACATTACAAATTTGATCATATATTAATATATATTTCACAGTAGTTACACTAAAAAACAGTAAATAGAAATGATGTTTAATTCATCTAATGTTCATCTTTGCCCATTATCATATATATGACTGATTTTTGGTTTAATTTTCCGTCTTATGCATCGGTTCTCAAATACATCTTGAGAATATATACTTTCTTGAACTCCTAATCTAATAATCATGACAAATTTATTGACCAAAATTTGTGAGCAAAATCAATAACAAATGCATAAGAGGAAAATTATTTGAGAACCAAAAATCAGAAAAATAAAATCAGGAAAATAAAAAAGAAAAAAAAACTCATGGCACATGAGGACCGCCGCCACATGATGTTGACGATCTTGATTGATTCTCTTGTGATTAGGTTCATTGTAATAGTATCCAAAGCCTTCGTCTTGTTCACGTGCATGTATCGAGAATGAATCAATATCAATAACCGAAATCAAGAAAGAAAAAAAAAGAAAAGAAAAGAAAAAGCTCATGATCACCTTAGTCATGTAGCTCAAGATCTCAGCTAGCTAGCTCTTACACCTTACCTTAATGTTTTTTTCACTTAGTTCAGAAAGAGAACACAAACCTAGCCACCATTTCATGCAGTTCCTCTCCAAATAGAAGTACATTTCATGTATTTATTGTGCGTTGAATGTTAATTTCCCCATTGACCATAATTTGTGAGCCTTACTACATTATGATGGTTTAAAAATAAAAGAAAAATGTATTTACTCACTGAGGAAGAGATCACAAGAGTTAGGGTATGCTCATACCTAAATACTCTTTCTCAAAAAAAGTGAAAAGAATCTTCTTTAGAAGCTGAGCAGATGGCATTTCTTTAAGGTCACAAGAAACTTGTGATGCGACCAACTAGCTCGCACTCCAAATCAACCTTGTGGTGCAGCCACCTCCCCTTTCCTCAAATCTCAATCGTGACCTGCCCCTTACATCACAAGACTGATTTCATGTGCCAGCAACTGACAATTGGAAACAACACAGATGGAGAATCTACGAGTCCAACTTTTAGAAACTAAGTTTGAGAGTATTATGTTTCTATGGTGCGTGCAATATTTTCTTTACTGATTCTTGTTGTTTTCTCTCTTTTATTTTTTTAACAATTAAGAAGCATGTTAGACTTGTGATTTGTGAGTGTCATATCCTGGTTCTAGATTATACTTTTTCCTGAACACATTTAGACTTGAAAGGAGGATGTACACAAGTACAACATAGAGTTTTCCTGTGAAGGAATTTGTTATTTGAATATTCTTCTTTTGAACTTTTCCATGATCGTTGAGTCCTATCAAAACTGACGAAAGCAAAATTAGTAAGAAGTATGATGCTGGAGGAACAAATTGTTGACCATGAAGTAAAACTTGGTGGAGTCACAGTGAACTTAGTAGCAGGGCACCGTGTCAGAGCCATTATTTTCTTTACTCAATTATCTATCAATAATGTTTACCTTTGGATACATCTATTATTTTTGTTCAGAGATAGTAGATTTTATTATATTTTTTTGTCATAATTTGTCAGATAGCGGGATATAATGGAGTTAAATATCTCTTCAAATGGTTCTATTACATTGGTTTGTTCTAGAGCCTCAGACAGAGAAAATTTTGGAAGGTTGAAAAGTTAATACACATACTTATTTCCAGTTGTCTGAATTATGGAGGACTAATTCTTCACCCCAAACTGATAATTTAAAATGAAAGATTCAAATAAGCATTTGAATATTTCTGAATAATTTATAACCTTATTATATGTGATGATGTAAAATGTTATTGCATAAAAAATTATTTGCGTGTTTCCTCATCAACGCACACTTGGTGCAGTTATTTTTTTTTTGCTAGAAGCTAATAAATATAGATTATATTCCATAACATAAGAATCAAAGTTGGCAGCGTGGAGTTGATCAGAATTAAAGCTCTAATAGTATAATTATTTAGTGGGAGGCTACAAATTTCTAACAATTTGCAAAATATTTTGATATTATTCCAAAGTAAGTTTTGATGAGAACTCCTATTTAATTTGAATAATTGATGTCAATAGATCATTTTGTTTAAGGAAGTTGTCAATGGATCATGGTTCTAGAAAGCTTTTGACTGTGAGAAAATTTAAATTTGCTTACTACACCCTTTGAAGCTTTGTTATCATCACCTTCGTGATCAGGATACGTAGGTGAATTAGAATGGGAAAAGGGTCTCAAGCAACATACTATAAAAGTTTCTTACAGAAAATAAAGTTCCATTGCAAAACTAGCATAAACCTTTCCATTTTTTCCCCTTTAGAATTCATTTTAAAATTGACTCATGTTAAAGAACAAAGATGCAGGGCTTCACTTGTCAGTTTTGTTCCTTCATGATGTCCTCTTCACTTAGCTGAAATTTTCTTTTTCTTACATCATTCAGTTGAGAACCAAACTAGGCCTCTCAAAACTAGTTGCCTAGTTGGCAACCTACGTAATATTATGCACAAATGTTGTTGGAAAACGAAGATTTTTAAGTAAATCTTTGAGTTGAACTGAGGCGTGATCCGTTGATAGTATCACACGACAAATGTTACATGCCAACTAAAGAGAGTGATGAAGAAAAAGGGTGAAAGTTTGACTATAAGAAGGATCATCAACAGGATGACACAGTAGACATGTAAATATATAAAATAAAAAAAATCCTCAAAATCTTACCAAAAGATGGTAACTAGTTGCTTTTTTGGAGGACCACGGAACTCATCATTAATCCTATGCTCAAGAATCCATACGACAGCTCCAACAACAAGAAAGAAAACCCCGGTAACACACCACATTTCCACTGTAAATGGTTGCAAGAAAGCCCATGCATTTGAGTTATGCTTCTTAATGGGTGCCAATATGACAAGACCGGACTCAATATAGGGCTGTGTAAAATCCACAAGCCTTGTCCGATTTGTAGTGATTGCAATGTCACCTATAACAGCATCAAAGGCCTAGCAAGACCAAATTCAAAGATTTATTAAAAATAGATCAAAATGAAAGGGAGGTGAAGTGCTGTAGGTTTTCATACTCACATTTGATGCAACCATTTCTACTAGCTGGGTATAATTTGGATTCTCGCGACCATTACCAACAGGTATAAATCTATAGGGAACAGCATATGGGAGCAAATTGACAGCAGCAGTAAACACATCAATGCAGAAGCCCCTTATTGTTCCTGTGCTCGGTGTTTGTGAAACAAAATCTCGATAACTAAATCTATTGGGCACTCCAATTCTCAGCTCCCTCCCGTTATTAGGAAAAACCCATCCACGAGGTACTGTAGTTGTTTGTCCTGCTGGCCAGAATACACTATGGAGTTGTTGATTTGCTCTAGAACGATTGGCTGGCTTTGTGTAGAGTTTCTCAGGAGTGACGACTGACAAGCCAGTATAATTAGACCAAAACCCCACAGTCCTCATTCCGCTCCCTATTACATTAATGATATCATAAGCAGGATGAATAAGGTATCCATCTGAATCAAACTGAACTGGGCCAGTCACACCAGTTAAATTGATATTTCGAATCTTATGAAGCAATAGCCTCCCATCATCAAAAATACTCAAAGCGTCCAGGTGAAGATTCCCTCCCTCTGCTGCAGGCAATCTTGGATCACTAGAAAAGGATATTTCCCCTCCATCATTGAGAAAGGCATCCATTGCATGAGCAATAACCCACACCGTATCATAGGCATATAAACCATATGCATTGAGCTGAAAATTTCCACTGTCTGCTTCCTTGGTTAGCTTCTTCCACCTAGAAAATAAAGCATTCTTTGCTTGAGAATCTGCAGTGTGCTGTCGCAATGCAAGAACACCTTGCAATGTGTCCATGGTCTCAGAATCAAGGGGTGATGAAGAATCTAATAAAGAAGCAAGCCAGTCTGTCGCTATCCAAACATACCCACTCCCCATCATTTCAAGAGATTGTGCCACAGAGAAAACAGTGAGACCTAAGTATGGATTTGTGTGTACAACGATAACACGGGACTCCATCATCGCTACCTTGATCAACAGATCGGAGACATCACTCCTGCTGGCACCAGGTGGAAGTGCAGCTTTGTAAGTGATTTGGCAACGCCTCTCAGCAAGCTTATCGCCTAAAGAAGATATTCCATTTCTACCATAGTCGTCATCAATGTATATAGCAATTACTTGCCTCCATCCGTAGAAATCAACTATCTCGGCTATAGCTGTCATTTGAAAGAGATCACTCTGGGTTGTTCGGACAAAGAAGGGATACTGGAGTGAGGAAAGAGTCGGATCTGTCGCAGCAAAGGAAACAAGAGGGACTTGGAGCTCATTCGACACAAGAGACATGACATGGGCAATGACAGAAGATTGAGGGCCAATGATTGCTACAATATCGGTCTCCATAAATTGTAAAGCTGTTTGGGTTGATAATCGCAAAACACAACATTAGGCCATGAAATTGAAATTTGTAGTGTTTTTCTTTTCCCTTTTGAAAAATAAACCGGGTAAGTCAATTACCTTCCATAACGCCGATAAACGCATTGCAATCAGCGTCCTGCATTTGAACAACAAGTTTTGTACCTCGGAGGACACTGGGATCAGAGTTGACATCATCAACTGCCGCATTGATGGCGACCTTCGCAACTCTACCAATGGTGGAGTTGAATGTGAATATAGCTCCAATGTTCACAATAGCAGGTCTTGAAGTTACATTCTTGCAAGTTCCACTTGAAAATAGGCCAAAGAAAAGAGGCAAGAACTGGAGCAAAACTAGGTTCATGGTGAGAGTTCAATACGAGCAAAAAATGAAACTCCAAAACCCCCAATATATGTTACAGATGGCAAAAGCCCATACCCCTAAAAGAAAAGGCAATTTGTTCAAGATTCCAAAATCATAGTGAGGACCAGGGATCAATTGGGCAAAGCTAAGGCTAATTAGGGGAAAGGAGCTGAGGAGTATGAAACCAGCAGTCTATCCTTCCACAAGTTACATATAAAGATGACGCAAATAACATATTTCTATTGAAGAGTAAGCAAAGCAGAAGCTAAAGTAACTGACCCACAACCCAAGAACAGGCTTCAACAGCAGGAAAGGAACAAAGCACAAAAGGGGAAAATAAATTAAAATTTGCCCATCAATCATCTATATAAAAAAAATGAAGTAAAAACCCTAGAATCATGAGGTATTTTGGGTTAAGATAAGATTAAAAACCCATTACTAGTTTCTTGCCAAAATAAGAGGAGATGATGCTCCAGCTCCCAAACCAAATGTCCTGCAACAAACAAAAAAAAAGGAGGGTAAATAAAACAAAATCATGATTAAATTTGACACATTCATTTTTGTGTTGAGGATGAGAGAGAAGAAGTAGTAGAAGCTAGAAACATCTCAAGGTAAAAAAAATAAACAAAAAAAGATGTTAGCTGAGGAAGGTGCACTGTTTGGATTTCACAGGACAGCTGAGGACAACCAACCTCTTAATCCCCTCCATTTATTTTAAAGTTCAATGATGAAAAGCATATACCCAGCAAATGGAAGGTGCGTGCAGTGTGAATGAGGGACTCACAGAGATTCATGCTTTCATCGGAACAAGTAGAGAGACAGAGGAAAGGGGGAGTTTCCTCTTTTCTTGAGGCTGGTCTCAGAATCTTTTCCCACCTTCCCTTTCATTTATCCTTATGTGGGACCAGCAAAGGTGGGACCAGTGAGATGAAAGGCTGGGCCCCTGATGTGTGGGGCCCATGAAACTTGGTGGTGTGGGGAGAGGATGGGATTAGAGAGGGGAGGGAGATTAGTGGAGAGGACTTTAGGAATATAATTAGCTTAAGAAAGGAATTAGGTCCTGATTCTGATACTCTTGCAATGATAATAATAACTTCAAGCACTCCTACTTCTTTTCTTGACGATCTGTGTCATGAGAATATCATCTGTTGAAGTGGGATCTGATATGGCGTGAAATAAAAATTAAAAACAGAAAAGTAAGATAAAAACTAAAATACCACCGTTGTCGGCGGGAAATCGATCGATCAGCGAAGAGGAGGAGGGAGAGAAAGAAAGAGGAAGAAAGAGCGGAGAGCTGAAAAAAAAAGGAGAGGGTCGACGATGACGTGCTCCCTCTCTAGAATGAAGACGGACAGATAGAAGATAAACAATAAGAAGAAGAAGACTTATTTATGTAAAGACAAGATACCATTAGCTATGATTCTTGATTGTATTTATATACACTTATTGGTCATATGTTTACACTGATTTAGGAGGTACAATAGGAAAACATTGACTGAGAGAAATAATAGGAAAATATTGACTGAGAGAAAGAATGAAAAACACATGGTGCATGAATCCCATGAGTCCCATGTGTTCCTATAATCATGGAGAGATTTTAGGATCTGATTGATTTCATGAGGGGTGTTTTTCACATGGATCACGTGTTGTCATTGATATCTCTAACACCCCCCGCAAGCGAAGCGGGTTTGAAAGAACCGAGAGCTTGTTTTTCAGCATAGAAAACCTTAAAGAGCTCAAAGGCTTAGTAAGGATGTCTGCTAGTTGGTCTTTAGTGCTGACAAACCGAACATCCATGACTCCATTGGCGACATGGTCCCTCACAAAATGAATGTCGATCTCAACATGTTTGGAGCGGGAGTGACGAATAAGATTGATCGAGAGATAAGTTGCAATGAGGTTGTCACAGAGAACTATTGGGAGAGATTGCGGAACTCCAAGCTCACGAAGTAATGACTGCAACCAAACGACCTCTGCTGCAGCATTGGCCACGCCCCTATACTCTGCCTCAGTGCTAGATCGTGCCACAGTACACTGATTCTTCGAGCTCCAAGAAATGAGATTTGTACCAAGAAAGACACAATAGCCACTGGTTGATTTTCGATCATCGATCGACCCTGCCCAATCTGCATCGGTATAAGCAGTAAGCTGTGCAGAAGAATGACGAGAGAGAAAAAGGCCATGTTGAATGGTAGATTTGAGGTAACGGAGGATCTGTTTTACAGCGCTCCAGTGCTCATCGGTTGGAGCTTGCATGAACTGAGCCACCTTATTCACCGAGAAGGCAATATCGGTCTGGTAAAGCTTAAGTATTGTAGAGCCCCAACAGTACTTCGATAGACAAAGGGGTCAGAGAGAGACGTGCTAACAACCTTGGATAGCTTACAGGATGTGACCATAGGCGAGCTAATAGGCTTGACACCATCCATCTTGAGTCGGAGAAGCAAGTCACGGATGTACTTCTGTTGAGAGAGAAATAGACCTGAGGGTGTACGATGACACTCCACGCTCAAGAAATAGTGCAGTGGACCGAGGTCTTTTAATGAGAACTCCCGGCCTAATTCTTGAATAAGACGAGTGACAGCCCGTGAGTCATTACCTGTGATGATGATGTCGTCCACATAGATAAGAACCAGAAGAAGATCTGTCCCGACCCGTCGGAGGAAGAGAGACGTGTCAAACTTGGAGCCCACAAAGCCCAATATGACTAGATAACTACTGAGGCGAGAAAATCAGGCTCATGGAGCCTGTTTGAGGCCATAGATACTGCGGTGAAGCTTGCATACATGATTGGGATGAGCGGGATTGATGAACCCCGAAGGTTGTTCCATGTAGACCGTTTTAGTAAGAAAACCCTGCAAAAATGTATTATTCACATCCAACTGTCGAATAGATCATCCCTTAGAGACGGCCAGACTGAACACGGTACGGACAGTGGTCAGTTTGATGACCGGACTAAATGTCTCACCATAGTCTAATCCTGGTTGTTGATGAAAACCCTTGGCTACCAGGCGGGCCTTATACCTGTCAACAGAACCATCAGATTTATGTTTTAACTTGAAAACCCATTTACAACTAACCAGATTCATGGTAGGGTGGTATGGCACAAGGGACCAGGTTTTATTCTTAAGTAAGGCATTCATCTCAGTGTCCATTGCTTGACGCCACTTGGGATCTTTAGAAGCTTGCGTGAAACATGTGGGTTCGACAGGAGTGGTGGCCAAGTCAGCCATGAGACAGGTAGGCATGGGATACCGGGTGGCTAGTCAGACTTTTAGTGTTCTGGTGTTATCCTGTGTTCTGGTGACCATATGGTGGGTCCTGATAGGAGGGGGACTGGGAGAGCCTAAGGATGAGGACGAGGAGGACTCATCAGCGGGTGCTGGTGGAGGTGATGGAGAAAGAGAGTGTGATGGAGGTGGTGGAGGAGGAGAAGAGTCAATGGTGGGGCCCGCATGAGAAGAGGGGACTGGAACAATGGAAGATAACAGAGGCATGGAGATGGGGATCGGTGGTGAAGGCGTGGGAGTAGGGGGAGAGAGGGAGGGCTGAGGAGAATGGAAAGGAAAGGAAGATTCGTCGAACACAACATCCTGAGAGATGTAAATACGACCAGAGGGGACATACAAATATTGATAACCTTTATGCGAAGCCGAGTAACCTAAGAAGACACATTGAGTGGACCGAAAACTAAACTTATGAGTTTGGTATGGACACAGATGAGGGTAGCAAGCACAACCAAAAATTCGTAAGGAAAGGTAGTCAGGTAATTTATGAAATAATTTCTGGTAGGGAGAGATTATGGAGGACGGGGGTGGGCATTCTATTGATTTTGGAAAGCATAGGGCCAGTAATGAAATGGAACATTTGACCGAGCCAGAAGAGTAAGGCCGGTCTCGATAAGCTGGCGGTGCTTTCTTTCGGCGGTACCGTTTTGGGCACTAATATGTGGACAGGATAAGCGATGAGCGATACCCTGAGAAGACAAGTAAGGTTTAAATTTGATGAACTCGCCACCACCATCAGTTTGGAGTGCTTTAATGGAACGCCCAAAAAAAAAATTTTACATGAATTTTGAACTCAAGAAAAATGGAGAAAGCATCAATTTTATTTATCAAAGGATAAAGCCAAACATACTTACTGTAGTGATCTACAAAGCTAATATAATAGCAATGACCACTTACAGCGGACACAGGAGACGGACCCCATAGATCGGAGTGAATAAGCTCTAAAGGAGCAGTAGCAATCGTGGAAGATGACGAAAAAGGAAGATGGTGACTTTTTCCTTGCTGCAGGGGATGCAGAGAGGGGTACCAGCACGGTCAGGGAGGAAAGGAAGTTGATGCTGAGATAAAACACTTGAGACAACTCTGGTGGAGGGATGACCTAGGCGCTCATGCCAGACGGAGGAAGATGCATGCTCACCGAGAAGAGCCTGGGGAGAGGCGGTGAAGTTATGATTCCCTAGGGAGAAGACATACAGACCGTCCTTAAGTTGTCCCCGCAGTAGAGTTTTCCGAGTAGAGAGATCCTTGATAAAACAAGAGTCAGGGTGAAATTCAAGAAGGACTTTATTATCAGCAGTAAATTGACTAATAGACAGAAGATTTTTGGTGATATCAGGAACATGTAAAAGGTTTTTCAAGACAAAGGAAGAAACAGGAGAACACAATAAAGAAGCACCAGTAGCTCAGATAGGCAAATCTGTCCCGTTACCCATGCGAACTCTATCGGGTCCTTGATATTCGGAGTGAGCCGCCAGATTCGCAATGTCAGCCGTTAGGTGATGAGTGGCTCCGGAGTCAATATACCAGTTGGAATCAACTGGACTATTCCCATAAGAGTGGAGAAGAGCAATTGGGCTAGCCGAATCATCATAACGATTGTAGCATTTGTTAGCATAATGGCCAAAACGATTGCAGATCTGGCATTGAGATCGACCACCGGTGGACTGATGTGACGGTAAGAAGGAATGTCCATGACCACAACCGCGCTCCCTGCCTCGGCCACGTCCACGAAAAAAAGATGGAGCTGAATGGTAGCTTGGAGTGCGGGAAACAGAATGAACCGCAGGAGAAGGGGAGATGAGGGTTATGGAGTCTGGTGAAGTGATAGCACAATCACGATAAATCTCCTAGCTAAGCATGAGGCCGATGAGTTCTTCTGACAGTACAGGGTCGACTCGTGTGTTGACGGAGGTGACGAACGAGTCATATTCGGGAGACAGACCACTGAGTAAGGTAGAGACGAGGTCAGAGTTGGCAACTGGATTAGCCACTGTCGCCCGGTTGTCCACGATGGATTTGACAGACTGGATATACTCTGACATAGAAGAGGTGCCCATCTTGACAGTGTGCAGCTGATATTTGAGTTGCTGCACTCTAACTCTGGAGGGTGACGCAAAGATTCGCTCCAGAGAGCACCACACATCACGAGATGTGGTGAGGCCGACGACATGAGCAAGAACAGCCTCAGTGAGCGAGGAGATAAGCCAACATAAGAGCATCTGATCAAGCTTGATCCAGCGAGTGTATTCTGGATTGATAGTGGGCTGAGCATCCTTCTCGGTAGAAGGAAGGAACCGGACCGGACATAGAGAGGTTCCGTCGACGAGGCCTTCGAGATCGTGGAGCTTGAGAAGAGGAAGGAACTGAGAACGCCACAGCAGACAGTTTTCCTTGTCGAGTTTGACATTTAGAAAGTGAGTGATGTTGGGATTGGGAGTAACCATGGATGCAAGTGTTTGGATGGAGGTGAGGGAAGATGAAGAGGAAATACTCGACATGGTACAGGAGTTGCTCTGATACCAAGATAAACAATAAGAAGAAGACTTATTTGTATAAAGACAAGATACCATTAGCTATGGCTCTTGATTGTATTTATATACACATATTGGTCACATATTTACACTGATTTAGGAGATACAATAGGAAAACATTGACTGAGAGAAATAATAGGAAAATATTGACTGAGAGAAAGAATGAAAAACACATGGTGCATGAATGTCCCATGTGTTCCTATAATCGTGGAGAGATTTTAGGATCTGATTGATTTCATGAGGGGTGTCTTTCACATGGATCACGTGTTGTCATTGATATCTCTAACAATAGGTAGATGGATACAGTTTCTATATGAGTCACGAAAAACCTCCCTTTCGGTTTTAATTAAGATCAACATTTTAGCTTAGTTTAAAAGGGATGAACGTTAAGAAATGATATCTCAGCTGATGCCAACTCAATCTCTGAGGGGTCCAATTAATTAATTAAGCCAAATTAGATATTGGATGTGGAGAAGGACATACATTCACTCAGGGGACATACATTCATTTACTCAGGATTCTTAATTCAGAAATTGGCACGATCTGTTTATTATATTACATTCTTTCCAAAAACAATATAACACAAGCAGATCGGGCGAATTTCTAAATTAAGAACCCTGAGTGAATGATCAATCTGGTTGTATGCATGTTAATTATATCCACCCCCCACCCCCCCCCCCTGTCGGCTCGAATAAGTTAAAATTACACGAGGAAGAGTGTGATGCTTCTATAATAAAAAAGAAATAATAAATGCTGATGAATTAATTATCTACTCAGCCACGTCAGCATGAATGAGTGAAGCATTTCTCTTTACTACAGTCTAAGGATGAGATCTCGGTGAAATGTGAGTTTCAGATTAGTCTGATATGTCTTGCTGTAAAAATAAATTTTTTATTTATGATCACCTTTATATTCTCATTTTTTTTCTTGAACCAACGTACATAAATTGAGCTTGAATTTGAATTTAAGACTTCTCGCAGTTTTATCTAATCATTACCATCTGAATAATATTGGACCTGCAAAGATGCTCACAATACTATTGACATCTATTGTTTTGTCACTTTTGTGTAGCCAAAATTGATAAAAGGTGGAGAGAGAGAGAGAGAGAGAGAGAGAGTGTGTGTGTGTGTGTGTGTGAGAGAGAGAGAGAGAGAGAGATGAGAGAATTTTGGCAGTACTACTACATCTTAAGTAAGTGAGAACATAAAAAAAAAACTCCACTCTGTCATCTTGTGCTCAAATTTTCGTTAGACCTCATGTATCCACAATTCGTTCTGGAAAAGGGGTTTGGAAAACAGATTCATGGCTTGATAAATTAAAACGTGGATTAGACTAATTAATTTCCTAAATAAAGAACATGGATTCTTTGGGTCCAACAAGTTGAATTTTGCACCCTGCAATCAAAGAATATAGAGAGATTATGATGAGCTTCTTATTCTTTTCTTTTGGCATAAAAATCTAAGGAAGATTAGGTGATCCATTCCCTCGTGAGATTAGAACGGATGGTATCTCCGATGCTCGCTGTGTCCAAACTTGATTGTTTGTGTTTCTTTCTCACCCTTCCTTCATTGTGACTAGTGACCTGTGGCACACTTACACGTGGATAAATCTCTAACCCCACCAAAGTCTCTCTCTCTCTCTCTGCACACTTGCACATAGAATAAATCTCTGACCCCACCTCTCTCTCTCTCTCTCTCTCTCTCACTGTCACTCCCCCCGCCACCCAACTTGCACATAGAATAAATTTTTGGCCCCACCAAATTCTCTCTCTGCGCAGTTGCACATACTATAGTATAAATCTCTGGCCTCACCAAACTCTCTCTCTCTCTCTCTCTCTCTCTCTGTGTGTGTGCACAGTTGCATATAGAATAAATCTCTGGCCCCACCAAACTCTCTTTCTCTCTGTCTCTCAGATATGTCCACAAAATGGGACCAAAAATCTTGCTTCAAATATACTGATTGAGCTCATATATGACATAGATTTGGTAATATATGCACATCACACGTGAATTGCTTCCCTTTTCTCTTTCAGATATAGAATAATTCAGTTAACTTTACGACATTTCATTTCTTTGTTATCTTTCTCTTCTTTCTTTTATAATATCACATTTTTCAGAAAGGGTAAATTACGAAAAACATCCTTACGCTGCCATTGACCTTCTGAACTAAACACCACTAACTTTTTCAACTAAAAGATATATGTACAACATGTGACCCGCCTACACTTATTTATTTTTATTTTTTAAAGAAAAATCCACCGCCACCTCATCCTCCTCCTCCACCAAAACCACCACAATCGTCTCCTCCTCTTTCCTCTCATCTTCAAATCCGCCACCACCACAACGTCCTCCACCTCCTCTTCAAATCCACCACCGCTAACCCCTCCTAAATTTCACATTGTCATCTCTTTCTTCTCAAACCCATCACCACCACCATCACCACCTACACCAACTCCTCAATTCCACCAACACCACGACCTCCTCCTCCTTCGCCTCCTACTCAACCCACTACCTCCAACGCTCTTACCTAACCTATTAATCTAAACTTGTCTCCTCCCCCTCTCCACCTTCCCCTTGTCCTCCTTTCAACCATCATTATCATCACCACCATCTCATTTTCCTCTCTTCCTCTTCTCTACTACTTAGGATTTTCTTATAAAGAAAAATTAAAATTAATATCATTTAATTTAAAAAATTGAATTACTAGAATAATTAGAGGAATTAAGTCAACCACGTGCAACGTATGTGACTGATTTGGATGAAAAATTAATGGTGTTAAATTTCAGGGGGTCACTATGAAAGTTCCATCATTCATGAGAATATCACAGCACGCCCCTAACAGTACACATGTTTCTGTTGGTTTCTAGGATCAATCTGACAACTAATCAATATCACTGAAATATCACCGATCTAATTGGCCAGGTCGGTTAATATCAGGTGGGAGGTTTTCCGTTCAATAGAACGTTCCTTAATTAAAGAACCACCTTTCAATTACCTTCCTTGGTTAAACACCAATTAGACTGGTATAAGTCAGTCTCAATATACTGAATATCAGTATAACCCCTGTATAAAGAAATTAATTCACTTATACAGTACTTGGAGTGAGGTACGCTTAAAGTGAATCTCCTTAAGACAATTACGTCCCCCGCACCGGTGCTAACGGGTTACTGGACGCTAGTCTCCCAAGATACAACACTCCTTCACGGTATTTGGATAGCACTACCAAATCACCGTACGGTCGAACCGTAGTTAACCAGTACCTTCACAGGATTATTGAAGCAGCGGGACTAAGACAAATTTCGGGAGAATATTTGTCTTTACTTTGGAGGAGCACCCACTGTAGAGGAAGGAGGAAGGGTAGAATAATATTCTTCTTCGGAAGTCCCAGATTCAAATAACAATTCTACTAAAGAATCTGTTGAATTTTCTGAGCCTTCTTTCAGAACGAATTTTGCAGAATCTCGAGCAGGTAGGTAACCCATACCCGTGAGACCTGGTTCAAAAAGAACCGGACCGGGTAGCGCACCCGCACCCAGACCTAGCACCTCATCCTCCTCCTCCACCAAGACCACCACCATCGTGTCCTCTTCTTTCCTCTCATCTTCAAATCCGCCACCACCACAATGTCCTCCACCTCCTCTTCAAATCCACCACCGCTAACCCCTCCTAAATTTCACATTGTCATCTCCTTCTCAAACCCATCACCACCACCATCACCACCTACACCACCTCCTCAATTCCACCAACACCACGACCTCCTCCTCCTACTCAACCCACTACCTCCAATGCTCTTACCTAACCTATTAACCTAAACTTGTCTCCTCCCCCTCTCCACCTTCCCCTTGTCCTCCTTTCCACCATCATTATCATCACCACCATCTCATTTTCCTCTCTTCCTCCTCTCTACTACTTAGGATTTTCTTATAAAAAAAAATTAAAATTAATATCATTTAATTTAAAAATTGAATTACTAGAATAATTAGAGGAATTAAGTCAACCACGTGCAACGTATGTGACTGATTTGGATGAAAAAATTAACGATGTTAAATTTCAGGGGGTCACTATGAAAGTTCCATCATTCATGAGAATTTCACAGCACGCCCCTAACAGTACACATGTTTCTGTTGGTTTCTAGGATCAATCTGACAACTAATCAATATCACTGAAATATCACCGATCTAATTGGCCAGGTCGGTTAATATCATGTGGGAGGTTTTTCATTCAATAGAACGTTCCTTAATTAAAGAACCACCTTTCAATTACCTTCCTTGGTTAAACACCAATTAGACTGGTATAAGTCAGTCTCAATATACTGAATATCAGTATAACCCCTGTTGGCCCAAAGGCCATTATCCGGTTATTTTGATGATAGCAAAACGTATTTAGTTATGTATTTAATAATCTTATTTTAAAGTATTTCAGGTTCAAGAAACAGATTTTGACGACTCCGCTAAAAGACTCACAAATTTGGAGTTAGCCCAACATTTGCATTCCCAAGCTAAAGCACATAGGAAGCTTCGGAATTTGCGTTGAAGAAAAGTTCAAGAAGAAGATCAAGACTTGCTAAAGAATCCAAGATGTGTACTTTGTTTATTTTCATTTTAGAATATTTTGTCAAAACTAAATAGTAGAAGTAGAGATATGGGATATCACACACACACATTTTCTAGAGTGGTTTATGGCTTCAAAATAATTTCTATTTCTATTTCCAAACTCAGTTTTAGTTGAACATATCTATTTTGGAAATACGATTTTAGAGAGACTAGTTTTTGGGAAAAACATTTCATTGAAAATCAAGTTTTTATCAAAAGAATTTTTACCAAGTATTTTACCTTGATAGTAGTATGACACATGCTCATACTCTATGATTTTTCAAGACCAAAACATTTTATCCAAGACCCAAAACCAAAATCCAAAATTGTCCAGGTCTGTGAATTCTGATTTTTCAGAAATTCACAGTGACCGGTCGACCGGCAGTCGACCGGCACTCGACCGACATGCACATTTGTGCATGTGCGTATCAGTCGACCGGAGGTCGACCGATACTCGACCGACCCCAACCTGCTGCTCTCTGGAAATTGCCAGTCGACCGACCCGGTCGACCGGTGAGCCCCAACGGTCGGATTTTTGACCGTTGGCGGTCGACCGACCCGGTCGACCGGTAGTCTGTCAAAAATTCTGACAGACTCAACAGCTATTTTTTCTGACTTTTTGACTTTTGGGATTTGTCTCCAACGAATCTCTTGAGCAGTTTTTGACCCCTATAAATAGGTGGTCACTTCATATGATATGACTAATGATTTTAGAGCTATCAAGTGCAATTTTACAAAAGTTTCAAAGATTTCCAAAGTTTTCAAAAGAAAAGATTTTTCTCTCCAAAGCCTAAATTTCCATCACCTTTCTTGGAGCCTATTCCTCTACTTCTCTCTAGTTTTGCACTACACAATCCCATACTCTAAGTCTACTATTTGGTTCTAGGATTGTGCTTAGTGAGCTCTTTTGTAAAGTGGTCAAGTGTGATCACTTCCATTGTAATTGAGTGAAGTTGTAGAGGCATCGGCCTCAAGGCGAGCTAGTGTGCTCAAGGTGGTGAAGTGTCATCACGGGAGACGGACAAGTGTTGTCCTTATATTGTTGATCCGGTGGGATCCTCAATAGTGGAAATCCTTCAAGTGTGAAGGCGGGGACGTAGAGCGTGGCTCGAACCTCGGAAACATATCGGCGTGTTTGCGTTTGCTCAAATTCTTCTAACTCTATCTCTTTAATTACTTGCACCTTTACCTTGTTTAATTCTTGCAAGTATTTGTATTGTGATAATTGTTAGAGTTAAATTTTAAATTCCGCATAATTGCCATTATCATATAGCCATCACCTATTCACCCCCCCTCTAGGTGATTTCAATTGGTATCAGAGCCTAACCCTACAACTTAGGTCTAACAACCTTAGGGAGATCCATACATTTGGCTATATTCATTTGTTGTATTTTATTTTGTGCATCTTATATATTGTGCATTCATGGCATCCATGGACTTTTCTAGCATTAAATCCCCTCCCAAATTTGATGGCTTGAACTTTCCTATTTGGAAAGTCAAGATGAACTTGTTTTTGAAATCCTTAGGTGTTAGGGTAGCTAGGGCCATTACCAAAGACTTCATTGAACCAACTAGTGATGAGAGCACATGGTCCGAGGATACCACCAAAGACTATGAAGCAAATGCTAGGGCACAATATGCATTAACACAAGCACTTAATGAAGATGACCTTGCACGCATCATTAATTGTAAATCGGCATATGAAGTTTGGAACATGCTTATTGTGACTCATGAGGGAACGTCACAAGTCAAGAGAGCAAAAGTTGACTTGTTACGTTCTCAATATGAGAATTTTTACATGATTGATAATGAGAGCATTGATGACATGCTCACTCGCTTTACAAAAATAACAAATGCTCTTTCTTCCTTAGGCGACAAGATTGACAACGATCAAAAGATAAGGAAGGTGATTCGAGCTCTTCCCAAAGCTTGGGAAGTCAAGGCGACAACCCTCAAAGAGCTAAATGACAAAGAGGAGATGGACTTCTCCGGCTTCATCGGCAATCTCAAAACACATGAGATGGAGATGAAGGTACGAGAAGAAAGGGAGGCACCCAAGAAGAAATCAATAGCCTTCAAAGCCGCTCCAACAATTCAAGACGAGGATGATTCATCGGACGAGTGCGATGAAGACTTCGCCATGCTCATCCGGAAGGTGGGCAAGATGTTCTACAAGAAAGGAAGACAAAGCAATTTCCGGCGAGGGAAACCTCAAGGGAGATTTGAAAGAAAAAGAGAGGAGCCCGGTCCTTGCTTCCATTGCAAGAAGATCGGTCACCTCATTGCCGATTGCCCCGCTCTACAAGCGACCACATCCAAGAACGGGCAAAGAAAGAAGAAAGCAATGGTGGCTACTTGGGATGACACGGAGTCGGAATCCGAAGAGGAAGTCGACGCCGCGCACATGTGTTTCATGGCACATGGGGAGGATGCACCAAAGGTAACTCTAGAAAACTCTTTAGATGAGGATGAGTTAACTATGGATGAACTTGCACAATTTTTTGAAGAATTGCAAAATAGGTATGAAATTTCCCAATCTCAAAATAAGAAATTAAAAAGAGAAAATGAAGCTTTAAAACATAAAGTTGAAATAGTTGTTAAAGAAAAGGATGTTTTATCTAGCTCTTTTGAAAAATTGAAAAATGATTTTGATAAATATAAACTTGCAAATAAGGGTAAAACCACCATAGTTTCAATAGATAAAAATGATTTTGTTGAGATCCAAAAGCGTGTTGATGCTTTGGACTCCACGCTTAAAAATAGTGCATTTGATTTGAAAAAGATAGCTTCTAAATTTCCTAAGGGAACACCCCAAGGGAAACATGCACAACATGCACATACACATGCACGGAAACATGCTCACACTCACAAGCATGCATACATGTATGGAAATGGTAGAATTTATGTTTGCACTCATTGTGGCCGCAAAGGCCATTTAGAAAAATTTTGTTATGCTAAAAATAATGTTAAGAATAAATATGTTTGGGTTCGCCCCGGTACTAACCCTAAAGGACCCTCAAAGATTTGGGTACCAAAAGATCCTCCAAATGTAGGTGACACAGGTGGATCTACTTCCTCCAAGACTTAGGGGGAGACGGTGCCCGGGTGGTAGATGCAACTAAGCCCAAAGTTCAAATCTAGCTTGCATCGCTATCGTGGAGGCACCTATTTTTGGAGACTACCCGTAAATTGGTAACATCTCCATTTAAGAACTTTTAATTTTGTATATACAATTGTTGTAGGATTGCTAGTTTAGTTTTATGCTTCATTGATACATGACTAGTATAAACTTGCAACTCTAACATGATTGTATATGCCATGTTCAATTTTGATTTCTTTTTGACATGTATACATATGTATAGAATTGTTAGTTTGTTTTTGTTCATTATTGATACATGCTTATATAGAACTACCTTTCTATCATGTTGTGTACATGCCTTGTATTAATTTTCATATCTTGTATTGTTATGCCTTATGTCATACTTGTCCACATGTCCAATTTTTGTGTATCTATATGTATAGTTTAGATTTTGTGATTATATACTTGTATACATATAGACCTATTTTCATAAATAAAATAAAACATTTTGAAAATTTTCATAGTTGAGCAAATACCTTAAAGATGGCAATTGCGCACCTCAACTCATTCAAGAGGAATCAAGAGGATGAAGTTCAGAACCCGTCACTGGGTATTCGGCTTCAACATCTTTATATCTTTGTTTAAATATGTAAAACAAAATTAAATCATTTTGTGTGAAGTTTTGTTGATATGATCACTAAATGAAGATTTAAAAATAATTGTTATATCCCTGTATGTTATTATATAACATATTTTTATTTTTATTTTTATTTTAAATTTTTTTTTTTGTCAGAATCTGGTAGCAGAATTTTCAGACTTACCGGTCGACCGGCCCCTAACCCCAGTCGACCGGCTCTGTCTGAGAAGGAAAAATTTTGTATTTTTTTTGTGCTACCGGTCGACTGTTGGTATAGGACCAGTCGACCGATCTGGATGCAGGACTCTCTGTATCTTTTCGGTCGACCGGTCCCTCAATCCCAGTCGACCGATAGTCGTATTCTGGCGTATATCTGGACCTTTTCTTCACTGTTTCGGCTCTCTCTCTCATTTTCTCTCACAGCGACCGCAGGAACTCCCCCCTCTCAAAATTTCCTACTTCAAATCCGTCCACCCGATCTTAAATTCCTTCAAAACCCATTTCATACTCCTCATTCCTAATTCGGATCTTCAATCTCAAGCCGATCCGTCCGTCAGATTCTCAGAATTTCTGGATTTTCAAGCTAGGGTTTCAGATTTTTCCAAAGGTAAAAATTTCGAATTTTTCACTTGTTCTTCCTTTCTAGCTTAGATATATCACTTCTTTTGTCTTCATATTAGGTTGATTAATCATCTAGATCGTGCCTTTACCTGTAAAAACCCTAAAAATTTGATTTTTGTCATGGCTCCTAAAAGACATCGTTCTGAGAAGGGAAAGGGCATTGCCCAATCCTCATCTCAAGCCCCTAGGAATGATCCTGTGTTCCGTAATGATCTTGCCTCTGATCGTTACACACATTTAGCCCCTAGGAATACTATTTCGGGTAGATATGTGGCTATCCAAGACTTTGAACATCTAGATATCCCCCACATACTTCGTGCTAACAATCTTGTGGATTTTCTCTCCATCCGGGAGAAGGTTTACACATCTTTGGTTCCCTATTTCTATGCCAATTTTGAATTTAGTGGGAACCGGATTATTTCCCGTGTGATGGGTAGGGACATAAACATTTCCCTAGGTCAATTTGCTAGAATTCTTCATCTTTCCACTGATGGATTAGATGTTTACTCTTATGACCTACATGATTTTCCTGAATATCCGGAGGGTGAGTCTTCACTCACCGCATCCACTCTTCTTCACCGGGATGACAATCCCGATCTAGTGAGGAATGAGATTGTGAGTCAGTATTCCCTCCAATCTCAGGTCCTTGCTAAGATTATCTTTCATAATATCGTGCCTAAATCCGGTGAATTTAGCCATGCTCGAGGTCCTGTTCCCTTGATTATCTATTGCCTCCTTAAAGGCATTAGGATAAACTTCCCTCGAGTGATCGCTTCTCACATGAGTGGTGATCAGATTCGTACTGCTTGTAACGCCCCGATCCCGCAGATACGGGGACGTTATGGCGACGTACCTACGCGAGGTGAAAACACGCTCACGCGTACGTTAAGCCTCAGTACAGTACATAACCTCCATATAGACATTGGTCCCAGCATGATATAAGTACAAGAATACCTGCAGAAATAGGTCAGAGATCATAACAGATATGAGAACAAGGATAAATAAGAGAACAGAAATAAAGCACTAAAATACCTATGAATAGTCCTGATGCGGAATCTCCCATGTGACTCCAAGGCACTCTCTGAAGCTATGGTAACTCGGATCTCCAATCTGGGCATGCAAACCCAGGGTCGTCAGAAAGCGACCTAGTGAGTGGTAAAACTGAAGGAGGCAATGCACAATAATAATAGATAATACATACTGTTATAATAGTGATACCATATAATAAGGATATATAAACATGGAAGCAGTGCAAAGATATAAACAGGTCAACTTTTAATACCATCACTACCTAGCCGGTTATTATCAGATCATATCTATCGTCGGGTCCAGTTTATATAATAACTAATGTTTTCTAGTGGTGACGTAATAGACATGAACATGATAGTGATGATGTGATAATAGAGGTGAACATGCAAATGAGCATATGTCTGTAATATATGCAATGCAGAATATGCATAGTATGCCACTACATACAGTGTAACATATACCAGGTAATGTAACAAAGTATATATGTACATGGGTAGTAGGGCACTAAAGAAAGTGTAACAGGAAACAGGAACAATAGCAATGTATACATGTCACATGATAGCAGATAAATGGTCAGGAACAGTAACAAGTACAACTAAACATGTAGCAGGCAGGTCATGTCAAAGTCATGTCATTTATACAATAGTAGCGATCAGTATCACCTAGTATTTTAATTACTCTCTTCCAGTGTCCCATACCACTGGCGGTTCTTACTGGAGCCCGCACTCCAGTCGAACCCATCCGGACATGGCCTACGGGTACCATTATCCAAACGAGAGAGTAACCAAATAACAAGTGTTCCCGACGTCACTATTGTGTATACTGTTTTATTATGTTAATTGGAAACCCATGGTCGAGGAGTTCTTATCGGGTGGATGTATCCCGTGCATACCCGGGATCACGGCCTTAAATAGATCCCTGGCTGCTGAGACCAGGGCCAGCCCGCTAGAGCTGTAACATGTAACATGAGTAACAGATGGTAGCCAGCACTACCCGGTCCCCTGCAGTGGGACCTCAATATGGATCCAGTACAGCCACCCGATAAGATCTAGTCAACCGTCAAGTCTCCCCCATACCCAAGTTATCTTTATGATCTGATATGTGATATGTCAAGTATACAATGTAACAAGAACAATTACAGTACATGGTACGGGTAACATGATTACTGGACCTGAGCTCTGTTGATAGCATAAAACAATATCACGAGAATCAGGAACAATATAACATGAACAAGATATCATGAACAATATACCGGGAAACGGGAACAATAGATGTGGGATTCTAGAGGTGGCCCCCGTGGCTTGGATCCACGTGGCACTTAGTTCCACACATCGCATATCAACAGCAGTCATGTCCAGTAACGGAAATATCCATATCATGTCCAGTATCGGGAATACCAATATACATAACGGGACATAATCATGTAACGGGAATATCAGAATATACCTGCTCCAATAATACATGTACAATGAACGATGGTCCATATAACAAGAATACCGACATAATCCAATCAATGCATGTATACCAATAAATATGTGTAACAATGATGTAGGAACATGATGTAACTGTGTACCAAGCATCCATGTAACGATGATCACAATAATATGATAGTCCATGCTTAGGTATATCTGTGTACCAGTGGAACATGAATAAGAGTGTGATGTGTCATAATATTGGTGCAACTATACATGTAATACCAATGGTCAGTCTCTCATATCATGTACAGTGATCTACACTATTGGTATCATGTCGACAACAATAAAATAACATGCGGTACTTATCCTAGTGATCGTGTAGTGTCATAGAATATCGTAGATCAATATGCATGTGACGCTAGTGATCTATCAGTGAGACCATACATGAAATAAAAGTGTCCAAGTCTATGGTGAAATAATGGACCGAGTAACAGTGGCCGTGCCGACATGATGACTGTGTCCGAGTTATCTATATCAGTAGTTATTGGTACTCTACGTACCTCCTTATCTTTCTTTTAGATCAGGAAATACCTAACCATATTCTTAGTTATTCTTATTACAGTGCATGTCCAATTATTACCAGTTAATAGTTACCGTTATTTATCCATAATCAAGATCTATCAATCCATTGCACTAAACATGGTAAAACATAATTTATAAAAGAAAAACACTCACAAACTGGCTACAGGACTGTAGCTCTCGTTCCCACGATCGCAACGGATCCAGAATCATCCAAATCCGAGTCCGGATGCTCCCGATATCGCCCGAACACCAAAACCAATAGAAAAGGTTAGATACGCAATAATATAAAATAGTCAGGGGGCTATTTGCAAATTTACAGGGGCCTAAAAGTAATTTAAAAATTTACAGGGGCTAAAGTATAATTTTACCTTTAATGGGTCGGGTCCGGGTGTAAACGGGTTGGGTTTGGGTTTGAACCCGTACCCAAACCCAATTGGGTTTTAACTCAAAAAGAAGCAACGGCAGCAGCAGCCGTGGGCTGCTGCTGCCGCCCGCCTGCGCCCGCCGCCGCCCGGCGCGGCCGCGGCCCGGCGTGACTCTGATACCACTACATAACGTCCCCGTATCTGCGGGATCGGGGCGTTACACTGCTGGTAGGAGTCTGCCTTACGGCATGCTCATTACCCATCTGCTTAGGGCTTTAGACTTCGATCTTTCTGGTCAAGCCTCTTCAAAACCCTCTTCTGATATCAACACTGCTGCCTTGAAGATGATGGAAGCTCAGTTGCGTCGACACGCAGCTGTGCAACCACCACCTGTTCCTGCAGCTGATCCAGCTCCAGCTCCACCTCTTGTTCCTGAGTTTCAGGGTGCTTCTGCTTCTGAGGTCCGCTCAATGATCGAGGCTCATCAGGCCTGGGTCGGAGAGCAAGTCTCTGCACTTCGTGCAGATATGGCTGCTCGTGATGCTTCTCTTCGGGCAGATATGGAGGCTCGTGCTGCTATGGATGCTGCTTTTCGGGCGGAGGTCCGTAACGACTTGTCCTATATGGCTGAATCCATGAGATTTGTGGATGTTCAGTTCCAGTCCTTGTTCACTAAATTGGACATAGTCGTTCCTGATGGGACTCCGGGTGCTCGTCGTCTCCCTGCTGCTGGTCCTCCTTTTCCTCCCAGAGCTCGCGTCTCTGTTCCACCACCGCGCCCCAGAGTTGATGCCGTGGATACAGAGGAGGTAGATTCCTCTTCTTCCTCAGATGATGGTGATGACCAGACGATGGCTGAGGGCTCTGATGATGACGAGGAGGAGGATGACGAGGCCACTGAGTGATACTGCTGTTGATGCCCCTTTATTGATGATGTCAAAAAGGGGGAGAGATATTTGGAGAGAGAGATATTTTGTTATGACTCTTTATTATTTTTGTTATGTACTTGACTTATTTTGTTGTGTTGGACACCTTTTATTCTTGTGTTGTGGACATGTATTGTTTGTGTTATGTATTTATGTCATGTTGAGACTCATTTCCTTTTATCTATGATATGACTTGTGTAGTTGAGATTTTTTCTATGGGCATGGATATATGATGTTTATGATTTAGCGATTGTGATAATATGCCTGAGTATGATTTTTATATGCATATGTTGAGGGGGAGCTTCATTTGAAGACTCTACCCAAAATATTTTGTGATAACTACATATGTTTTGCCATCATCAAAAAGGGGGAGATTGTTGGCCCAAAGGCCATTATCCCGGTTATTTTGATGATAGCAAAACGTATTTAGTTATGTATTTAATAATCTTATTTTAAAGTATTTCAGGTTCAAGAAACAGATTTTGACGACTCCGCTAAAAGACTCACAAATTTGGAGTTAGCCCAACATTTGCATTCCCAAGCTAAAGCACATAGGAAGCTTCAGAATTTGCGTTGAAGAAAAGTTCAAGAAGAAGATCAAGACTTGCTAAAGAATCCAAGATGTGTACTTTGTTTATTTTCATTTTAGAATATTTTGTCAAAACTAAATAGTAGAAGTAGAGATATGGGATATCACACACACACATTTTCTAGAGTGGTTTATGGCTTCAAAATAATTTCTATTTCTATTTCCAAACTCAGTTTTAGTTGAACATATCTATTTTGGAAATACGATTTTAGAGAGACTAGTTTTTGGGAAAAACATTTCATTGAAAATCAAGTTTTTATCAAAAGAATTTTTACCAAGTATTTTACCTTGATAGTAGTATGACACATGCTCATACTCTATGATTTTTCAAGACCAAAACATTTTATCCAAGACCCAAAACCAAAATCCAAAATTGTCCAGGTCTGTGAATTCTGATTTTTCAGAAATTCACAGTGACCGGTCGACCGGCAGTCGACCGGCACTCGACCGACATGCACATTTGTGCATGTGCGTATCAGTCGACCGGAGGTCGACCGATACTCGACCGACCCCAACCTGCTGCTCTCTGGAAATTGCCAGTCGACCGACCCGGTCGACCGGTGAGCCCCAACGGTCGGATTTTTGACCGTTGGCGGTCGACCGACCCGGTCGACCGGTAGTCTGTCAAAAATTCTGACAGACTCAACAGCTATTTTTTCTGACTTTTTGACTTTTGGGATTTGTCTCCAACGAATCTCTTGAGCAGTTTTTGACCCCTATAAATAGGTGGTCACTTCATATGATATGACTAATGATTTTAGAGCTATCAAGTGCAATTTTACAAAAGTTTCAAAGATTTCCAAAGTTTTCAAAAGAAAAGATTTTTCTCTCCAAAGCCTAAATTTCCATCACCTTTCTTGGAGCCTATTCCTCTACTTCTCTCTAGTTTTGCACTACACAATCCCATACTCTAAGTCTACTATTTGGTTTTAGGATTGTGCTTAGTGAGCTCTTTTGTAAAGTGGTCAAGTGTGATCACTTCCATTGTAATTGAGTGAAGTTGTAGAGGCATCGGCCTCAAGGCGAGCTAGTGTGCTCAAGGTGGTGAAGTGTCATCAGGGGAGACGGACAAGTGTTGTCCTTGTATTGTTGATCCGGTGGGATCCTCAATAGTGGAAATCCTTCAAGTGTGAAGGCGGGGACGTAGAGCGTGGCTCGAACCTCGGAAACATATCGGCGTGTTTGCGTTTGCTCAAATTCTTCTAACTCTATCTCTTTAATTACTTGCACCTTTACCTTGTTTAATTCTTGCAAGTATTTGTATTGTGATAATTGTTAGAGTTAAATTTTAAATTCCGCATAATTGCCATTATCATATAGCCATCACCTATTCACCCCCCCCTCTAGGTGATTTCAACCCCTGTATAAAGAAATTAATTCACTTATACAGTACTTGGAGTGAGGTACGCTTAAAGTGAATCTCCTTAAGACAATTACGTCCCCGCACCGGTGCTAACGGGTTACTGGACGCTAATCTCCCAAGATACAACACTCCTTCACGGTATTTGGATAGCACTATCAAATTACCGTACAGTCAAACCGTAGTTAACCAGTACCTTCACAGGATTATTGAAGCAGCGACCGTAGTAAACCAGTACCTTCACAGGATTATTGAAGCAGCGGGACTAAGACAAATTTCGGGAGAATATTTGTCTTTACTTTGGAGGAGCACCCACTGTAGAGGAAGGAAGAAGGGTAGAAGAATATTCTTCTTCAGAAGTCCCAGATTCAAATAACAATTCTACTAAAGAATCTGTTGAATTTTCTGAGCCTTCTTTCAGAACGAATTTTCCAAAATCTCGAGCAGGTAGGTAACCCATACCCGTGAGACCTGGTTCAAAAAGAACCGGACCGGGTAGCGCACCTGCACCCAGACCCAGACCCGGACCTGGCGCCGGCCGGCTGCTGCCGCCGCCGCCAGCGGCGGCGGCGCGCGCATGTGCGGGCATGGTTTCCTCCCAATCGCGCGCGAAAACTCCAAGTACCCAAAGGGCACACCCTTTGTTCCCATTTTTCTCTATTTAAACACTTCAAACTTCCATCCCATGGTCAATGTGGGACTAAATGCTTTTAGCTACCGTTAGTCCCATTTTGGCTTTAAATTAAGCAAACTTTAGACTTGAATATCTCATTCATTCGAAGTCGGAATTGAACATGTGAATATACCACGTTCATCCCCAATGGAAGGAGAACACACTCCAACCATCATCCAATTGATTCGATCAAGGGATCTCACCGTAATTCAATTCAAAGATTCACATATATTCTTCATATTCCCAATAATCCCCTACAATGAATGGAGATTCAAGGAATTGACACACAAAGAGACTGACTCTATTGTGAAAGGTACCTTAGAAAAGAAACTGCATCAGGATAGGTGAACTAGGTCTTGAACTTTTCATAGCGAAAACTTTATCGGACTTACTGGCTAATCAGTGAACTAGGTCTTGAACTGTTAGCCGTTAGTGTAAGCCAAGTCAACAAGGTTCACACAGTAACTTTTCAAATCAACTTTGGTTCTCGATTGTGTCCATTTTGGCCCTGAACATTCTTGGTTTCAGAGAGTATCTTTAGGGATTAACAGCCTCCATAGAAATTCCCAAAGAGCCGACCCAACCTATACTCACATAGGTGATCGTCCTATTAAGAGTAGTCTACTCTACTCTACTTGTTTAGTAACAAGATATAGGCATCATTAAAAACGTTAAGTTTATCCTTAATCCACTTATAGAAAGCACTTATGTGCACCTTAGGAATGGATTGGAGTCAAGCTCCCAAGTGCTTACTTGGTGAGTCAATCATAACTAGTTTTTCCTCTTGAACTTAATCTATGGGATCTCCAGTTGCTAAGTGAGGTTTCCATTAAGCTGACTCGGTAAGGTTAGGCTTTTAGACCCATTCCCCTCGATGCGCAGTTTATACGCTCTCCACTTAAACCTTTAGTAAGCGGATCCGCTAAATTATCTTTTGACGAGATAAAGTCAATAGAGATAATTTCATTTGAGAGCAACTGCTTAACATTATTATGTCTACTACGAATATGTCTAGACTTATCGTTGTATATAACATTTTGTGCCCTAAATATAGCTACTTGATTATCGCAGTGTCTGCATATAGCGGGCACTGGCTTTTGTCATAATGGTATATCTTTTAAAAATTGTCGAAACCATTCTGCTTCTTTTCCGACCTTATCTAAGGCTATGAATTCCGATTCCATAGTGGAACGGGCAATACATGTTTGTTTGGAAGATTTTCAAGATACCGCTGCTCCTCCTAAAGTAAATACGTATCCGTTAGTTGATTTTGATTCCTCAGAATTTACAATCCAATTAGCATCATTGTATCCTTCAAGTACAGATGGATACTGTCTATATCTCAAGGCATATTCCTTGGAATGTGATACATAACACAATACTTGTAGTAGAGCAGTCCAATGTTGATCACTATGATTGCTAGTGTATCTGCTTAACTTACAGCGTAAGCAATATCGGGTTTAGTGCAATTCATCAAATACATTAGACTTTCGATAATCTGAGAATACTCCAACTGGCGTATTCCAGTTCCTGTATTCTCATGAAGGTGGATGTGTGGGAGAAAAGGATTAATATTCTCTTTTATCCCATGATCCTTGAATCTTTCTATCATCTTCTTCACGTAGTGAGATTAAGATAGACTGATTTCATCTGGTGTTCTGGTGATTTTAATTCCTAAAATCACATCAGCAACCCCCAGATCCTTCATGTCAAAACTGTTGGATAACATTCTTTTAGTGGACTTAATAATTTCAATATTAGTCTCAAGTATCAACATGTCGTCTACATAAAGACAAACAATGATACATGCATTTTCAACTGTTTTAGTGTAAACACACTTATCGCATTCATTGATAGCGAATTCATCTTTGATCATGACACTATCAAATTTCTCATGCCATTGTTTTGGAGCCTGCTTTAGACCGTATAAGGATTTTATCAATTTACATACTTTGTGTTCTTGGCCCTTGACTATAAATCCTTCAGGTTGCTCCATATATATTTCTTCATTTAATTCACCATTTAAGAATGCAGTCTTGACATCCATTTAATGGATATCTAAGTTATGCAATACTGCAATTGCAATCAACATCCGATTGGAGGTTATTCTTATTACTGGTGAATAAGATCGAAGTAGTCAAGTCCTTCCTTTTGTCGATAACCCTTGGCTACTAATCTAACCTTGTACTTATCGATAGATCCATCGGGTTTTAATTTTGTTTTGAAAATTCACTTACACTCAATTGGTTTACTGTCATGAGGCAAGTTTGCCAATTCCCAAGTATGATTACTTAGTATGGATTCTATTTCGCTATTTATACCTTCTTTCCACATTTGTGCTTCTGGGATAGACATAGCCTCTTTAAATGTTTGAGGCTCGCTTTCAATAGCGTATGCTATGAAATCTGGACCAAAAGATTTTGAGATTCTAGATCTCTGACTTTTTCTTGGTTCAATTTCCGCATTAACAATCGGTTCCTCGGGGCTTTCGTCCCTGAACGCCATCTCATGTGTTCTTTTCCCAGAAGTCTTATCTATTTCCCATTTATATGGAAAAATATCTTCAAAGAACACAACATCTCTAGATTCGATAATCATATTTACATGAATATCTGGTATCTCTGATTTATGAACCAAAAATCTATAAGCACTACTGTTCAAGGCATAACCTAAGAATATACAGTTCATTGTTCTTACTCTTAACTTAGTCTTTTTAGGTAATGGTGCTAGCACCTTTGCAAGGCACCCCCACATTTTGAGGTAATGGTAGGAAGTGTCCTTCCATGCCATAACTCAAATGGTATAAGACCAGGTTTCTTGTGGGGTATTATATTTAGAATATAATTTGCAGTTAACAGAGCTTCCCCCCACAAGTTTTACAGAGCTCCAGAATTATGAGTATGGAATTGACCATCTCCTTCAAAATTTTATTCTTCTGTTCAGCAATTCCATTTTGCTGAGGAGTATATGGTGCTGTTGTTTGATGGATTATATCAAATTTAGCACATAACTCACTAAAATCATTTAATTCATATTCTCCGCCTCTATCAGATTTTAGAATCTTGATATTCTTGTTGAGTTGATTCTCAACTTCGCCTTTATATGTTATAAAATATTCATTGCTTCATCCTTACTGTTTAAAAGATACACATAGCAATATCTTATACAGTCATCAATAAAAGTAATAAAATACTTTCTCCCGCCTCTAGTTGGCATAAACTTCAAGTCACATAGATCGCTATGAATTAACCCTAAAGGTTCTGTATTTCGATCAATTGAGTGAAATGATTTTTTTCGCTAACTTGACCTCAACACAAATCTCACACTTGCGAATTTCTTCCAAGTTGAGTTTAGAAATATATCTTAGATTAGACAAATTTTTTAATGACTTGTAATTTACATGCCCTAATCTAGCATGTCATAAAGTATGAGACTCAAGCAAATAAACAGAAGATTTTCCTTTATTTATAAGCTTTAGGTACAAATACACAGACTTTTTGTCCACCACTGCAACATTGGCTTCAAAAAGTCCATCAATAAGATAACCCTTTCCCACATACATCCCACCCTTAGCAAGTATAAATTTATCTGATTCAAAAACCATTCTAAATTCTTTCTTACTAAGTATTGATCGAGAGATCAGATTCTTGCGGATATCTGAAACATGTAGCACATCGTTCAGAGTAAGTTCTTTCCCAGATGTCCACTTCAGGATGACCTTTCCTTTTCCTTCAACTTTGGAGACGGCTGAGTTTCCCATGAATAGTTGCTCATCTTGCTCTAGTTTTTGATATTCAGAGAATAATAATTTTTCAGAGCAGATGTGTCGAGTAGCCCCAGTGTCTACCCACCAATCCTTATTGTTGGTTGTCAGATTCACTTCTGACACCACAGCTGAAAGGCTTGGCGACGCATGGTCGGTCAAGTTTGCCTGTGGATGGTTCTTCTTATTCTTTTTGAGACGGCTGCGACATTCATTCGCCTTATGCCCTTCTTTGTTGCAGATGTAGCAGGTTCCCTTGAAGCGCATGTTCTTGCCTTCTTGGACCTTGCCTTTATACCCTTGGACAGTCTTCTTCCGCTTTAAGCCTTTGGAACTAGACGCTTTCCCCTTTGAGTCTTCGATCACATTGGCCTTGGCTTCATGGAAGTTCTTATTGCTCCTTTTCTTGGACTTTCAGTTGTCCTCCTCAATTCGATGCCTCACAATGAGATCTTCCAACTTCAACTCCTTTCTCTTGTGCTTCAGGTAGTTCTTGAAATCTCTCCACGCAGGTGGGAGTTTCTCCACGATAGTAGCAACCTGAAAACTTTCAGGTAGAATCATACCTTCGGCCTCTATCTCGTGCAAGATAAGTTAGAACTCTTGCACGTGACTGATCACAGTCTTGTTGTGCACCATCTTGTACTCCAGAAATCGTCCTACGACGAACTTCTTGGTACCAATATCCTCAGTCTTGTATTTCTTATCAAGACTGGCCCATAACTTCTTTGCCGTTGTGATATGACTGTAGACATTATAAAGAGAGTCATCCAGTCCATTTAAAATATAGTTTCGACAAAGGAAGTCACCTTGAGTCCATGCATCGACTGCAAGGACTGAGTCCCGATCAGTTACGGGTTCTGGTGGATCTTCTTGCAGGAATTTGGCCAGATGCAGAGTGGTCAAGTAGAAGAGCATCTTCTGTTGCCACCTCTTGAATTTTGTACCATCAAATTTTTCTGGCTTCTCTGGCTTCGGGTTAGGAAGTGGAGTAGGCATCAAAGCTTGTAGCTACATGTTTGGTGCCTTGCTTGAGCTGTCTTGATTAGTCTCAGACATTTTCTGCAATTTCAAGCAGAACAGAAGTAAGAAACTTCAATATAATAATTGTCTTAAGATTGTTGGTTTCTAGGATCAATCTGACAACTAATCAATATCACTGAAATATCACTGATCTAATTGGCCAGGTCGGTTAATATCAGGTGGGAGGTTTTCCGTTCAATAGAACGTTCCTTAATTTAAGAACCACCTTTCAATTTCCTTCCTTGGTTAAACACCAATTAGACTGGTATAAATCAGTCTCAATATACTGAATATCATTATATTCCCTGTATAAAGAAATTAATTCACTTATACAGTACTTGGAGTGAGGTACGCTTAAAGTGAATCTCCTTAAGATAATTACGTCCCCCGCTCCGGTGCTAACGGGTTACTGGACGCTAGTCTCCCAAGATACAACACTCCTTCACGGTATTTGGATAGCACTACCAAATCACCGTACGGTCGAACCATAGTTAACCAGTACCTTATTATTGAAACAGCGGGACTAAGACAAGCAGCGGGACTAAGACAAATTTCGGGAGAATATTTGTCTTTACTTTGGAGGAGCACCACTGTAGAGGAAGGGAGAAGGTAGAAAAATATTCTTCTTCGGAAGTCCCAGATTCAGAAAATAATTCTACTAAAGAATCTGTTGAATTTTCTGAGCCCTCTTTCAGAACGAATTTTGCAGAATCTCTTGGAAGTTGCTTCGGAATCTGAGTTGCAGAATTCCCACTTGTTTTGGAAACCGAGTTGCAGATTTCCCACTTCATGTTTGAAAGTCACTTCAAGACAGAGAGAGAAGAAGAAGTCACTTCAGAATGCAGAGATTGTTCTGATGTTGGTGTGTTCTGAGTTGGGAAAATGGAGCGCTATTTATAGCGTTCCGGGAGGGGTAAAATGGTCTGAACCCAACAGTTGCAATGGTTCGGTCTGAACCGTTGCAACGGTTCATTTCAACCGCAGCAATGGCGGAGCGGGTAGGTGACCCATACTCGTGATTCAACCGCATCAATCGCCCAACCGTCCGCGGTGGTTGGCTGACAGCCGTTGCGCGGGGCGGTTCGGATCTGGATGGTGGAGCGGGTAGGTAACCCATACTCGTGAGACCTGATTCAAAAAGAATCGGACCGGGTAGCGCACCTGCACCCAGACCCAGACCTGAACACGCACCGACACCGGTCGGTCGCCACTGCCAGCGGTGGCGGCGCGCGCATGTGCAAGCATGGTTTCCTCCCAATCGCGCGTGAAAACTCCAAGTACCCAAAGGGCACACCCTTTGTTCCCATTTTTCTCTATTTAAACACTTCAAAATTCCATCCCATGGCCAATGTGAAACTAAATGCTTTTAGTTACCTTTTGTCCCATTTTGATTTTGAATTAGACAAACTTTAGACTTGAATATCTCATTCATTCGAAGTCGGAATTGAACATGTGAATATACCACGTTCATCCCCAATGTAAGGAGAACACACTCCAACCATCATCCAATTAATTCGATCAAGGGATCTCGCCGTAATTCAATTCAAAGATTCACATATATTCTTCATATTCCTAACAGTTTCAAGCAATTCATCCTTTAAGAAATTATGAAATAGAAAACTACTTGCAAGTCACTTATGAAATTATGTACGGTAGTTTTGTGTTTTGATCATTTACACACATAAATTCGACAAGAAGGCGATTAGATGGAATTTTGTAAGACTCGATACTGATAGAGAAAGACGAAGACCACTCAAGTATTCTTCCGACATTGAAGGCCCTACAAGAAATTTGTGATATCAGATTCTAATAAACGATCTGAAAATCAACTTGCAAGAGAACGAGCGTGTGAGAGCCAAAGCCAAGTGAAAAAGTTGCCAGCAGCTTGAGTCTTTTGAGAGTACTATTGTCAGTGACATGTGACATGAGAGGGGAGATATTTTGGTAGCACCACATCTAAAGTGAGAGCCCTATGGTGAGTGACTAATAAAACAAAAAACTCCACTCTGTCATCTTGTGCTCTAATTTTCATTAGGCCTCTTGTGTCCACAATTCACTCTGGAACAGAATCATGGCTTAATAAATTAAAACGTGGATTTGACTAATTAATTTCCTAAACAAATAAGCGTTCCTGATTGATAAAGGCCAAAGCTAGCTTGTGATTTAACCTCTTTGATTAATTCAATTTTATCTCATGTTGCGTGTGTTTAAATAGCAAGATTAACTACTCTCTTGCTTTGCTTAATTATTGGATTTGGAATGACCTTTTGGCCGATCTCCATGCCGACACAGTCCTCTCCTTCCCCTCTTCACCTATCAAAGAGAGAGGGTACGCTAAGCTAGCTTACGCATCACATGTTGTGTGTGCTTGAGTCATGAAAAGTCCAAAGACATCTTTGTCTATTTCATTCACAAAACTGTTCAACTGTGTTGTCTCTCATCGACAGCACCAATATGTCATGACTCACTCTCTCTCTCTCTCTCTCTCTCTCTCTCTCTCTCTCTCACACACACCTCTCTCTCTCTCTCTCTCTCTCTCTCTCTCTCTCACACACACACCTCTCTCTCTCTCTCTCTCTCTCTCTCTCTCTCTCTCTCTCTCTCTCTCTCATACACCCCCCCTCTCTCTCTCTCTCTCTCTCATACACACACAAACCTCTTCTCTCTCTCTCTCTGTCATGCGCGCACACCCCCCCCCCCCTCTCTCTCTCTCTCTCACGCACACCTCTCTCTCACACGCGCGCACGCACACGCACGCACGCTCACTTGAAACAGGTGGATCAGGATTTCGAACTCTTCGATTGGGCTTGGGCTTAAAAATAAAAGCCCGACTAAAAACGTTGGTTTTGGTGGGTCGGGTTGATCTCTAACCCAACCCGTACCCGACATTCTTTATGATGTTGGATAAATTATTATATTAGCTACATAGAGTCTCATACACAGATTCATTTTCTAAAGGAAAATAGTATGTGCTACATCAAGGAAACACTAGATTGTGGTGTAACTGATATGTTCTGTGTGTCTAGTGATGAGTCTTCACTTGTCAAATACACAGACAATTACCTGACTTGTGGTTTTGATGATCGAAAGAGTGTCTTCTTTTTGGAAAAGGTTTTTTTTGGATATGCCCTCTCTAAAATCATTTGTATTTAGAAAACCCTTATCGAATCTTTATATTTGGAAATTCCCTCTCTAAAACTTTTAAGTTCTTTGAAATAAACCCTCGTCATTATCTCCAATGAGTTGGGATGTTAAGCTTGACAAAAGTTCTTTGAAAATATTCATATTATCCTCTTAGGCTTGTGTTTCTGAGCTCTAACATATCTAACACACTCAAACTCTCAGAATTTTTTAAAAATACGCACATAGTTGCAAACTAACTAGCTAGTAAAAAGAATTTGCAAGTAATATATGATGCACTAGCAAGCTCTTATTTCTTTTTCCTTCTCTTTATTTTTTTTATCCTTTTCTATTCTTAAGAGCATGAAAAATATGTGGCAAACTTTGCTCAAAGAAGAGATTTGCCATCCTCATAGAAAACCAATGTTAAATATAATAGACCAAATCATTAAAAGTAACTAAAGTATTAATTTCAAGGGTTATTTAGATGTTTACCCTCTAAATCTTATAGATCTTAAAAGTTTTAATCCCCTTTTAGAATAAAAAGAGAATATTCCGGTTTGACTTTGTTAACTTGCCTTATTTTTTTTTTAAATGACTGAATTATCCTAAACAAATGAGTAAACCATTGTATCTCAATTTAAGCCTATAGACTTATTTTCTTTTCTACATACTTATCCACCTTCCCCACTTCTCTTGTTCAAATTAAACACATTTTTATTTCATTCATTTATCGTCAAACACTCACATCAAAACATTATCATATATGTTGGGAATATGAAGAATATATGTGAATCTTTGAATTGAATTACGGCGAGATCCATTGATCGAATCAATTGGAGGATGGTTGAAGTGTGTTCTCCTTCCATTGGAGATGAACATGGTATATTCACATGTTCAATTCTGGCTTCGAATGAATGAGATATTCAAGTCTAAAGATTGCCTAATTCAAAGCCAAAATGGGACTAAAGGTAGTTAAAGGCATTTAGTCTCACATTGGTCATAGGATGGAAGTTTGAAGTGTTTAAATAGGAAAAATGGGAACAAAGGGCGGGCCCTTTGGGTACTTGGAGTTTTCGCATGCGATTGGGAGGAAACCATGCCCGCACATACGCGCGCCTAGCGGCCGAACTGAGGCTCTCTCTTTGCGTTCTGAACTGAGACTGAAGTGAAGTTCTCTGTCTTGAAGTAACTTCCAACGGAAAGTGAGAAATTCGGTTTCTGAAGCGACTTCCAAGAGATTCTGCAAAATTCGTTCTGAAAGAGGGCTCAGAAAATTCAACAGATTCTTTAATAGAATTGTTGTCTGAATCTGGGACTTCCGAAGAAGAATATTCTTCATTCTGAAAGAGGGCTCAGAAAATTCAACAAATTCTTTAATAGAATTGTTGTCTGAATCTGGGACTTCCAAAGAAGAATATTCTTCATTCTGAAAGAGGGCTCAGAAAATTCAACAGATTCTTTAATAGAATTCTTCGTTCTGAAAGAGGGCTTAGAAAATTCAACAGATTCTTTAATAGAATTGTTGTCTGAATCTAGGATTTCCGAAGAAGAATATTCTTCTACCTTCCTTCTTCCTCTACAGTGGGTGCTCCTCCAAAGTAATCCTGTGAAGGTACTGATTAACTACGGTTTGATCGTACGGTGATTTGGAAGTGCTATTCAAATACCGTGAAGGAGTGTTGTATCTTGGAAGACCAGCGTCCTGTAACCTGTTAGAACCGGTGCGGGGGACATAATTGTCTTAAGGAGATTCGCTTTAAGCGTACCTCACTCCAAGTACTATATAAGTGAATTAATTTCTTTATACAGGGGATATACTGATATTCAGTATATTGAGACTGACTTATACCAGTCTAATTGGTGTTTAACCAAGGAAGGTAATTGAAAGGTGGTTCTTAAATTAAGGAACGTTCTATTGAACGGAAAACCTCCCACCTGATATTAACCGACCTGGCCAATTAGATCGGTGATATTTCAGTGATATTGATTAGTTATCAGATTGATCCCAGAAACTAACAATATATGCTCCTTAAGAAATTTGAGGAAAAATTCAAAGACAATTTAAATTGAGATTTAAGAGTAAATTTGGAGAAATTTTAAGTTTAGGAGGCGAAAGGGCGGGGAGAGGAAATGTTTTTTGGGTTTGATAGAAATTAGATTAGAACGAGTAAAGATGATTATATCATACGAGAACACTGAAGAAGAAAGACGAAGGGTATAACGAGTAAATGACTCTTATTTCTTATAAAATCTAACTAGCAGAGTAAATTTTTATGATCTAGAAGATTTCAGAAATAAATTTCTAATAATAAAAATTTGAGTATATGTAAGTAACCCTAATTTCAAAAAACTTAAAACTTTTAGGAGGCTATTTCTAAATACGAATGATTTGAGGGTGGCATATCTAGAAACCCTTTTAGAAATGCTGCATTTGATAGTACTCTCTTTAAATAAAGAGAGAGAGAGAGAGAGAGAGAGAGAGAGGTGGTTGCTCTCTTAATTACAGAAGGCGAGTACATTTTCGTGAATTATCCAATTTATTTGGATTAGAAGATTAATTTGAGATTTGATCCATCTACAAGGAGTGCTTTGACAATAGTTTAGACAATTTATATTGTAAAGATTCTGATCTTTCATGAAAGATATAAGCATTGACATGCACTATCGTTTTGTTTGTGATTTGGTCGAAGTCAAAAGAGTTCGAGCTGCTCGACAACAAAAGAGAAAACCTAGTTGTAGATATTTTTATAAAGGCGCCGAAGAAGAATGTATTTATCGGGCTTTGGAATTTACTCGATATGTATTCTACGGAAGAATTAAATTAAGGAATGATAAATTTTGATCCTTTAATTCTATAGTATAATAGTATTAGGAGTCCTAATATACAGTACTCTTAAAAGAAAATATATATAAAAGTCTGGTCTTATCACTATTTCTTCACATAGGCATTTACTAATATCTCATTAATTATAATTAATTACATATTTAGAATTCTTATTAGAGCGTAACTAAAAGGAGATAATAAAAGTAGCATCAATCTAATTTGAACTGAGGAAACTCATAAAATTAGAATCTTATTTGGTCTGTAGGTATATTAGAACTGCAACTCTAATATCCAAAACAGAAATGAAGAAGAAACATAATGCTATATTAATGAAGAACTGATTCTTAAGAAAAGTAATATACAACCCAAGAGATTGCACCTCTTTTATAGGCACTTACACACTAACTACTTGCTTAATCAAAGCTAATTTAGCACACTTTTAGGAATAAATTGGAACAAACTAACAAAATCCTGAAGACTAGATCCTAAAGATTACGTATTCAAAAACAAACTAATTCAACAAAGACAATTCTGTTTGAGTTTAAACTCCTATAGCCTCCCTTAAACACAAAGTTGCAGAATTACAAACACCCAATAGCTGCTTCAACTTGTAGAAAAGATCTGCTTTCAGTGGTTTGGTGAGAATATCCGCAACCTGCTCATGCGACTTGCAATACTTTAATGAAATTTCGCCTTCTTTGACGAGGTCACGAAGATAATGAAACTTGATGTCAATATGCTTGCTGATTTTTTTGGCAAGAGCAATGGCTGATTTGTTATCACAGTAGATTGTTGTAGGTGATAACTGTTGCTGATGCAGATCTTCAGGTACATGTCGCAACCAAACAGCTTGACAAGCACATATTGCTGCCGCCATGTACTCAGCTTCCATGGTTGAAAGAGCAATTACTGGTTGTTTCTTCGATGACCAAAACACTGCTCCTGAACCAATGTGAAATACAAAGCCAGAGGCGCTTTTGCGATCATCCACATTACCAACCCAATCACTATCTGTGAATCCAATAAGATCACCGTGTCCAGAGGAGTAAAAGATCCCATCGCTCAGAGTTCCCTTAATGTATCGCCGGATACGTTTTGCAGCGTGTAAATGAACCTCACTAGGCTTTTCCATACAACGGCTAATGTTTCCAACTCCAAAGACTATGTCAGGTCGAGTAGAGGTCAGATAGCGTAGACTCCCTACTAAAGTCCGATAATGAGTAGGACTTACAAATTCACCATTGCCAAGCTTATTTAATTGCAGCCTTGCTTCAACTGGAGTCTTGATAGGAGTGCATGATGCCATCTGAAATTTCTTCAATTTGTCTGCTGCATATTTCTTTTGAGAGATGAAAATACCATCAGCTCCTTGGAGGACTTCCAGTCCGAGAAAGTAAGACACGAGGCCCACGTCAGTCATCTCGAATTTTTGAGTCATGGCCTCCCAAAAATCAGTAAACATCATCGAGTTATTTCCTGTGAAAATTAGATCATCAACATACAAGAAGACGTTGAGTATATCTCCGTGTGAATTGGATTTGATATATAAAGTGGGTTCATGAGGACACTTAAGAAACCCATGTTCCTGGAAGTAAGTGTCGATGCGAGAGTACCACGCCCTTGGTGCTTGCTTTAGCCCGTATAAAGCTTTCTTTAACCTGAGCACTTTTCCTTCCTGACCTTGTTGCACATAATTAATTGGTTGATCAATAAAGACTTCTTCTTCGAGCAACCCATTCAGAAATGCTGATTTGGCGTCCATTTGATGGATTTGCCATCTCTTTTGAGCTGCTAAAGCAATCACAGTTCGAATAGTTTCTAATCTAGTTACAGGTGCAAAGACTTCATAGTAATCGATACCTGGCTTTTGCTTGTAACCTTTCACAACCAGTCGAGCCTTCAATCTATCCACCTTGCCATCAGGTTTATACTTCGTTTTGTACACCCATTTGACGCCTATTGATTTCTTTCCTTCGGAAAGAGAACTCAGCTCCCAAGTATCATTCTTTTCTATGGAATGAATTTCTTCATCCATTGCTCGAATCCAGCCATCATTTTGAGAAGCTTCAACAGAATGGAATGGATCACACCTGTAAATAAAGAAAAATTGACAAGTTTCTCATCAGAAACATCATCTGCACTAATCATAACATAGTCTTGGAGGATACTAGTCACCACGGCTTGACTTGGACACGCAGAAGTATTGTTGGGACTCAGAGAATCATCAATATGTGAAGAAGAAGAGATATTACTGGAATTTTGTAGAGTGTCATGAGATTGTTAGAGTTATTAGTTTTAAAGTCTAATTTATTTTGGGCCTAATCAAGTCAATTGGATATTTGCACCCGCCCACTTAACCTATGTTATTTGACCCAATAAAGAATTGATCAAACCTAAATGGTTTGGGTCTAGACACGTTTTCAATTACACTTAGCCATGAGTGTATTTAAATTAGAATGTGGGACTCATCACACGTGTGGAACTCGTGTTATAAATCAAGGGCCTAGATCTATGATGAGTTAAACTAGGTTTTCTTGATGCTATATATATCATGAGTAGGGTTCCCTCTCCACCAACAATAATAACTCTCTCTTAGAGGCCTCTCATCTCCTCTAAGAATAAAGAAGAGAACTTGGTGGCTGGAGAGAAGAATCCTCTCCCTCAACTCCGCGTCCTCGAGATCGTGCAACCTTCGGCAATCTCTTCGTGATGGAATCAGGTATGCCTAAAACCCTCCTTCCCTTTGATCATGATAAAGAGGCTTACAGTATATGTGTAGATCTTGCATAGAATAAATTTAGATCTAACAATTGGTATCAGAGCCTCCTCTTTATCAGATCATAGGGATCTACAGAAATTATGATCTCGATCTATAAATATCATAAAAATATCTCCTTTGATTCAATAAATAGTTTGTGTCTCATATGTTGGATCAAAAGATTAAAGGAGTGATTTTTATTGAATTTAACATGTATATATTTTTTATAAAAAATTAATATGTGTGTTATTCTAGATTTTATTAAAAAAAAATTTTTTTTTTGCATCTGTATGGACGCACATGCATGCGGCCAGTTTTTTTTCACAGCAAAAAAAAAAAAAAATGTTAGATCCATGCGCTGGAAGCACCAGCGCATGCATCATGAAGTAGTTTTTAAAAAAAAAAAAAAAAATTGACATGGCCTGCATGCATGCAGACATGTGTCTGCATGCATGCACATGTAAGGCAAACGAATAATTAAAAAAAAAATTTGGTTAATTATTTAGGGTTTCCTTAATTTAGGATTATGAGATTAATTAGAATTAAAAATTTAGAGATTGAATTTTACTCTAATAAGGAAACCTACTACTAATTAATCTCATATTAAATTTCAATTGGGATTGTTGAGATTGATTTGGGTGTTGTGATTGATATATAATTCTAATCTATTAAGGATATTTTGGGGTAGAATTCTACTCAAATAAAGAGACCTAATCCCAATCAATCTCACATAAAGCTAATAGGGTTTTATTCAGTTATTTAAACCCAGCCCAATAAGAAAGGAAACCAATAACTTAACCATTGCGGGCCTGGTCTGATTCAGACCCGATAAGCACTGCAGACCCGTTTTGCCAATAGAAACTTCAATTAGCCGTTACGGGCTCATACGACCTCTGTTTTGGGCATGTAAATAGCCGTTTCGAAGCTCTTGACGAGCACTACAGTATTACAGGAACTATACATGACAAAACAGTAGTTAGTTGATATAAAGAAGGCATTAAAGTGTTTGCTTATCATGGTTATGTGTACCCTTACATGCTTCCGCTTTATCATCAATATTATATTGCTTATATTGTCTTGCATGATGAATATTGGTGTTTATTACAGTTAATAACACACAGATAAAGATATATACATGTTCAAGCTAAAGAATTTATAAAAGAGCTTATTTAATTGCGTATGTAGTTCATGCGGACAATAGCCGGCCCAAAGGAAGACTATTGTTTGGCCGAATTATGTACGGCGTCGGATACTTGATGTGGGTAATGCAAGTGGGAGAACCTTGATGTGTGATAATCGGCCCAAAGGAAGGTTGTCACACTATTGGCCCATATTGCATTACCCTCATCAACTAGTCCGATGGCGGAACAAGAATCCAGATGCATAAATTTGTATGGCCCATGCGTGTGGTAATCGACCCAAAGGAAGGTTGTCATTATGGCCGGGTCATTACATATATTATATGGCCAATATAGATTACTTAAACTTTAGGACCAATCCTATAAAGTGACAGTCGGCCCAAAGGAAGGCTGTTCTCTTACATAGGACCTAGACTTTAGGATATCTATATTGGGTCAGTACAGTGTTGGCATATAGAGACACAACTTGTTCTGAAAGTTTAACCGGCAGCTCTATCGGTTAAACTGGTTGCATTTTCTGAAATTCATTTTTTATGGCTATTAAAGTAGAATTTTATTAAATGCAATGTTTATGTTAAACTGATGAGAAATTGTATACTTATGTAGTATAAATTGAAAGGTACAAACTTTAAGAAGTGGTAAGACCACGTAAATGATCGTTCTTGAATTCATGCACCTAGAGTACACCTTAAAGATTGATGGATCTCTACTATCACTAATAAAAGTTCAGTAAAGAAAAGGTCAATTATGGTAAGTGGGAGAGATCTTACAAGAGGTGTCTAATGGTCATAAAATACACTATTCCTATAACTATTAGGGGTTCTATGCCTGATAAAGTCAGTGCTCACTTAGCTTTCAGGGTAATACTTCTAATAAGAAAAGGAAAAGTGTAACTAAAGGGAGGAACATAAATATCACTACAATGGCTGATCCTAAGTGGCAAAAGTGCAGAAAAAGTAGCCTAAGGTTATTGCATACTTCTTCTGTGAGAAAGTAAGCCACCTCAAGTAGGAATGCATAAAGTATCAGAAATGACTATCTAGTGGGTATATCTCATATTTATATTTGTTCTGAGATTAATTTATTTTTAGTGCCACTTTATAAATTGTGAATAGATAATTCACATAAGCGATTCAATGCGGAACTTCCAAACTCAAAGGAGGCCCAGCCCAGCTGAGCGATACGTATACATGGGTGATGGAAATAAAGTTACAATTAAAGTTGTTGGAGTTTGTAGGCTTAAATTAGATTCTGATTTTTGTTTTAGATTTGGATGAGACTTTATATGTACTGTCCTTTTAGGCGGAATCATATTTCAATTTCATTTGTTAGACAGATCTAGTTTTACTGTCACTCTTGATAATGAAATGCTTAGTCTACTTTCCAAATCTAAAGTTGTTGTTACTAGAATTCTAATTGATGGCTATATATAAATTGAAACTTCATGCTTTATATACTGAATCTCTATATGTGAATAGCATAGGCACTAAGCGAAAATTAATTAAGAAACATTAGAAAGTTTGGTACTAGACGAAGTTCAAGTGTCTTAATTTGGTGTATACAGACATTTGTGGTCCATTCCCTATAGCTTCTTGGAATGGTCATGAATATTTCATCACTTTTACAGACAATTACTCTCGTTATAGGTACCTACACTTGTTCCATGAGAAATCCCAATCATTGGACATGTTTAAAGCCGTTACATCTGATCATGGTGGTGAGTATTATGACAGATATGACGAATCAGGTAAATGTCCCGAATCATTTGTCAATTTCTGAAAGAGTGGTATTATCGCTTAGTACACCATATCAGGGACACCTCATCAAAATGGTATTGCTGAGAGATAAAATCACACACTAAAGGACATGGTTAGGAGTATGATAGCTCACACTACTCTACCAGAGTCACTATATATTGAAGCCTTAAAAATGGTTGTCGCCTCCTTAGAAGAATACCTAGCAAAACAGTAACTAAAACCCTATATGAGTTATGGACTGAGAAATCTCTCAGTATTAGGCATTTATATTTTTGGGGTTGTCCAGCAGAAGTTCGGCCATATATACCATATGAGAAGAAGTTGGACTCAAGGACAGTTAGCTGTTTATTTGTAGGGTATTCTGAGAGGTATAAAGGCTTTAAGTTTTATTGTCCCTCCACTAAGAACATAAAGACGGATTGCTAAATTTTTTGAGAATATTCAGAACAATGGGAGTCAACTACATAAAGATTTCATATTTAAGAAAGAACATATTGTTATACCCATGACAATTGTTCCAAATGATAAAGTAGTTGTTCGACTTCAAGATGAAAATACAGTTGCATCCTTACAAGATACATATACAGTTCATCCTGAAATAGATCATGCTGGTGAGGTAGAAATTGAAAATTCTCAACCACAAGTCTCTTAGGAGATCAACTAGGGAGAGGAGATCAGTCATTGCAAATGACTATATTGTTTATCTCCAATAGCATGAGTTTGACATAAGGCTAGAGGATGACCCCGCATCCTTAAATGAAGTTGTAACACCCCGCTCCCAGAATACGTACTTAGTTGCGTATTCAGATTTTTCGATCGTATTTTTCAGTTTACTTCTTGTATTTGCTTTGTATTATGGATTATTTATATGAACGTTTGCCTTGGATTTGGATTCGTGGACTTGGAGTCAGCCCTAATCTGAACCGAGGGCCCGATCCTAGAGTATTGCTCGATTTGGACATTCCGGTATTCCGATTTGACCGATTTTAGTTTTAAACATCGTTTTTCAATATTTTAGATTTTCTAGGATTTTCTGGAATTTTCCTGAATTAAAATGGAAAATCTTCAAAACCGTGTCGACCAGCACCGCTGACCGACTTCTAGATTTTTAATTTCCAACTGGAGTCAAATTTTGAGAAACCGCTTTCACATATTTTCTTAGAATAATATTTATTATCTTAATTCATTTTCTGGGCATTTTCAGAATTTATTGGATTTCTGCCAGATTCGGTGCCGACCGATATTGGCGGCAGATTCCAGGATTTTTAATTTAAAAACTATAAAGTATTTCTTAAAACGAATTTCACCATAATTCTTAAAATAATATTCTTGATTTTTGAGAATTTTTGTGGGTCGTTCCGAGATACTTGATTTCGGGACGATTTCGGTATTTTCCCGAAAGTTTTCCGCATCCGCAACCGAATCCCGGGAATCCGCCACTCTAATTATTTTCACTTTTTCTTCCAAGAGAATATCTTCCCTTTTTCATTTCTTTTCCTTTTTCTTTTTTCTTTCCTTTCTTTTCTTTCCACCAAATTCTCCAAACTTCTCCATTCTTCCATTTTCTTCTCCAACCTTCCACCAAAATATCTCCTCCAAAATATCTCCACCTCACCCATCTCCATGGCTGGCCATGATGGCCAAGAGAAACACCTCACCCCTCCACTTTACAATTAAACCCCTCTCTTTTCCATTTTTACATCACCTTCACAAATCCAAATCCTATATAAATCTTTCCTTCTTCATTTCACTTCATTTTCTCTTCCTTCTCTTCACCAACACCTTAACCTCCACCAACTCCTTCTTCATCTCCACCATAACAACCACCACTACAACTTCTCCAAACTCCTTACCTTCATCTTCTTCCTCCTCCATCTCCATTAAAACCACCACAACTCCAAAACTCCACCAAAGCTTCCACCTTTTCCTTTACCTTTTTCAAAACTACCACCACCATCAAAACCTCTTCATAAAAACCACCGCTCCATCATCTCCTCAAGGGCCGGCCCCTCCTTTTGGATTGGGGCCGCGTTCTCCTCCGTTGGCAAGACTTAGGGCCGGTACCCTCCTTTTGGATTGGGGCCGAACTTCCCTTCGTCGGACGCAGCAAAGGAATCACCTTTCCTCCTCTCTGTTTCCTAACGCGGATCTCAACCCCGCGTCTGGGCAATCCCTTAACGCGCTCCGCGCGTTTCTGTATTGAAACGACGCAGAGTCTATTCCCGCGTTTGTGTTCTTCTTGTGTTAACGCGACTCAGAACCCATGTCCACGTCCGCGTTTTCCTCGCATACGCACTTGAACGCAGACCTCGCGTTTTGTGGCATCTATGCGACGCGAATCCCGCGTCTGCTATCCCACGTCTGCAATTCCGCGTCTGCCATTCTCGAGACGCGAACCCCGCGTCTGCTATCCCGCGTCTGCTATTCCCGCGTCTGCCATTCTTGCGACGCGAACCCCGCGTCTGCTATTCCCGCGTCTGTGATTCCCGTGTCTGCTATTTTCGCGACGCTAACTCCCGCGTCTGCGAACCCTCGCGTTTCACCCTCAAAAACCCGCGTCTCCCTGTGCACTCTCTCCTTCCATAATTATGGCGCGTCCCGAGTTCCGTGGATTTCGGACCTTTCGGCATTTCTGGTGATTTAGGCGAGTGATCTCGCTATCCTCTTGCCTTACTATTTTATTGGTTATGCGAGTGTTCTCGCTCTCGCCTCCATTTGGGTTTCCCCGCTTCGTCGGATCGACATGTGTTTTACTCCATGTTTTCATGTATCATGTATTGGGCTGAGTCCCTGTATTTGTGTATGGCCGAGTGCCAATGACTGGACATGTATTGCTCTGTGACGAATGCTTGTACTAGGGTAGTTTCATTCCTGTACACATACCATGCCTGTGATGTATTTGTTGGCCCAAGGTTACAATCAACCCATGTTTAGTGTATTTTGATGATTACAAAACATATTAGTTATTTGTACTAATATAAATTGTTGTTTAAGTGTGTTTCAGGTTTTTATATTAAAGAGATGAATTCTTCCCTAAAGGAAGGTACATTGGACTCAAGACAAGTCAAATTGGGCTCAAAGTACAATATTGAAGATCAAGTGAAGATTGCCCATGATGAAGTCTTGAAGACCTAGAAGTTTGTAAGTGTAGTTTTGTTAAAGATAGAATATGTGAAATTTGGCTCTAGGATTTGCACACACACTTGTTTTGAATGTTTCTATGTTTTTGAAAATGTTTATTTCTAAGTTTATGCCTTGGTTTATACATACATGTACTCAAAGCTTTTTATCTTCAAAAACGTGTTTAAAACATGTATATAAACAAAGTTCAGCATAACACTTTATTCCAGAATTTTTTAAAGATTTTTTACAAATTTTTCTAACTCAAAAATCTGCCCAAAAAATAACTATTTCAGGCAGACCGGTCGACCGGCAGTCGACCGGCTGCTGTGTCCAGACATGCACAGGCCGTGCATGTCTGTCGGTCGACCGACCTACATATCGGTCGACCGGAAAAGAGTTTGTTGCTCTCTGTATCTTTTCGGTCGACCGGGTCGGTCGACCGGGTCGGTCGACCGATAGAAGGAAACTGTGTTTCCTTTGTTGGATCGGTCGACCGGCAGTCGACCGAAGTTCCAACGGCTCTTTTGCCAGCAGGGACCCGGTCGACCGGCAGTCGACCGGTAGGCCTGCAACAGGCCATAACGGCTCTTTCCTCTTTTAGAATTTCTGAAAATCTGTTTTTAGTTTTCTCTTTAACAGAGTTTTTTAGGAGTTGTTGGGACTCTTTTTCTGATCAAATTAGCTGGAAAAATCAGAGTTTTTAACCTATTCTCTCCCTATAAATAGTGGGGAATAGGCCTTAGTTATTTACCAAGAAAAAATACAAGTTTTCATAGTTTTCAAGAGAAAGAGAAAAATAGTTTAAAGCTTTCATTTCCATTCTTTCAAATTGGTTTTTCAGTTGTTGTTTGATCTCTAATATCACTCTACAACTGAAGCTTTTCTCACCACACTTCATAGAGCCAAAATTTCATATTCTTTCTATAGGTGAAGTTGTAAAAGAGTGAGAGTGTTTGTAAAAGAGTGTTGTGGTCTAGTTAAAGATCACTATTTGTAATTCTTGTTCTTGTGGAGACAAGCTCCTTGGTGGAGTTTCTTTGTAAGGTGAAGCTACGGGCTTGAGGTCTTTGGAGGCCTAACTTGTACGGGATCCTAAGGGGATAGTGGAAACCCTTCACGGAGGTGAAGGCGGGGACTAGAGCAACGGGCTCGAACCTCGAAACAAATCATCTTGTTTGCGATTGCCTTGGCGTTCTTCTTGCTTACTTTCTTGCTTTATATCACTTCCAATTTATTGCTTGAGAACTAACCTTTATTTGTGCAATCCTTATTTGTTTACTTTACTTGCTATTTTACTTGTGGAATCTTGTGTTGATATACTTGTAGTGTTACATTGTGAGCTTTTCATTTTCATCATCACACTGGCATTGATCAATCACACCTCAATACAACACGGTTGCATTGCGCACCTCTAACCCATTTAAGGGGAATTGGGAGGAAGGAGTTCAGAACCTCGCAAGGGGTATTCGGCTCTTAGTCGTGTTTTTTTAGAGATTGTTGCATCACTCATTTCACAAGTTTAAAAAGATCATTAGATTAGCAATTACACCTATTCACCCCCCTCTAGGTGTATTTCAATTGGTATCAGAACTTGGACTCTAGGATTTGGCTTAACAACCTTAGAGAGATCCTCATATTGCTAATCATTTCATTCATTTCCACATAGTAAACATGGCCGATGGTATTAAGACACCCCCTAAGTTTGATGGACTTAACTTTCCCATATGGAAGGTTAAGATGACTGTTTTCTTGCAATCTCTAGGTAGCCGAGTTGCAAAGGCCGTGACTAAACAATTTAGTGCCCCCGATGGTGATGAATCTACTTGGTCCGAAATTGAGACCAAGGAGTTTGATGCCAATGCTAGGGCTCATTATGCACTCCTACAAGCCCTCAATGATGATGATATAGCTAGAGTCATCCATTGCAAATCCGCCTATGAGATTTGGACCCATTTGCTAGTAACACATGAGGGGACATCACAAGTGAAGAGGGCCAAGATAGACCTTCTTCGGTCCCAATATGAAAATTTTAGCATGCAAGAACATGAAACCATAGATGATATGGTTACTAAATTTACTAAGATTACTAATGGGCTTTCTTCTCTAGGTGAAGAGATCAACAACGACCAAAGGGTGAGAAAGATCATCCGGGCTCTTCCTCCATCATGGGAAGTGAAAGCTACAACATTGAAGGAACTCAATGATAAAGATGAGATTGAGCTCATCGGACTCATTGGGAATTTAAAAACCCATGAGATGGAGAGGAAGGCAAGGGAGGACATGGCACCCTCCAAGAAGAAGACTATTGCCTTCAAAAGTCATGCTACCTACTCCGACGAAGATGACGAAGAAGAAGATGACGAGGAGCTCTCACTTCTAGTCAAAAATGTCCGGAGGATGTACAACAAGGCAAAGTTCCAAGGAAGGAGGAGATGGCAAGGAGGCAAGGAAGAAAGGAAGATCATTTGCTTTAATTGCCAAAAGCCGGGACACATAGTAGCGGAGTGTCCGGACCAAGTGAAGCCATCTTCATCCAAGAAGCCATACAAGAAGAAGGCTATGAAAGCAACATGGGATGACGAAAGTGAATCCGAGGAGGAGATCGACACCGCCAACATGTGCTTCATGGCAAATGAGAGCACAAGCAAGGTAACCCCCTCAACTCTTCTTGATGATGATTTATCCATGGATGAGCTAGGAGAAGCATTTATAGAACTTTCTCAAAATTATGACTTCATGAAGAAAAGTACTTGAAAATGAAAAAGGATAATGAATCTTTGAATATTCAAGTGTTAAATCTTTCTAAAGAAAATAATGACTTGCATTCTTCTTTAGTTTCCACTAAAAATGATTTTGAAAAATATAAGATTGCTTGTAAAGGAAAGACCCCATTTGTAGATTCTAATGAGATTGCCATGCTTAAGGAAAGAATAGACTCATTAGATGTTGTTTTGAAAAAGTGTAGTGAGTTTGATAAGAAGAAGATGGAGAATATGTTTCCTAAGAAACAAGCTCCTAAGAAAAATATTCATCATGCTCATGCTCATGTACATGCTACACAACCTATGCATCATGGTAAACCCCCAAAGCATGCTCACACTTCACATACACACCATGCATTCATGTATAGAAAAGTGTACTCATGTTCACATTGTGGACGGAAAGGACACTTAGCTAATTTTTGTTATGATAGACTAAGTGCATCACATCATAATGTTTGGGTTCGTAACACTAACTTTCAAGGACCCAAGAAAGTTTGGGTACCAAAGTCAACTATTGTTTTAAATGATGTAGGTACTTTCCAAAGCTCAAAGACGTAGAGGTTTATGGTATCTTGATAGCGGTTGCTCAAGGCACATGACTTGGGACATCAACAATTTCGCAACCCTATCAAGATATCATGAAGGTGGCACCGTCACCTTCGGAGATGACGCCAAGGGTAAAATCATCGGTATTGGTAATGTAAAACTTGGCACCTCTCCTTTAATTGAAAATGTGGTTTTAGTTGATGGCCTCAAGCATAATCTCTTGAGTGTTAGTCAACTTTGTGATAAAGGTTTTGATGTAGTTTTTGACAATGTTGCTTGTAAAGTAATTGATAGAACTTCCAATGTTTGTGTATTTTCCGGTTTTCGTGAAAGTAATGTATATATGATAGATATGCTAAATATGTCTTGTAATATAACATGTTTAAAGCCCTCGATGACGACTCTTGGTTATGGCATAGGAGATTAGGCCACGTTTCTTTTGACCATATTTCTAGGCTTAACTCTAAGGAAATGGTGAAGGGTATTCCTTCATTGAACTTTGAAAAGGACCGAGTTTGTGACGCATGTCAATTTGGGAAACAAACTAAGTCCTCATTCAAATCAATTAAGGATATCATGTCATCACGTCCATTGGAGCTAATCCACATGGATTTATTTGGCCCAACACAAACCAAAAGTTTAAGTGGGAGTAGATTTGCTTATGTTTTAGTAGATGATTTTTCGCGTTTTACTTGGGTTTATTTTCTTGAACATAAAAGTCAAACCTTTCACATTTTCAAGCCTTTAAGAAAAGAGTTGAAAAGGAAAATGACTCCTCAATAATTAAAATAAGAAGTGATAGAGGAGGTGAGTTCATTAACCTTCCCTTTACCACTTTTTGTGAGGAACATGGAATAAAACATGAACTTTCTTGTCCTAGAACTCCACAACAAAATGGAGTAGTTGAGCGGAAAAATCGTACTTTACAAGAGATGGCTAGGACAATGTTAAATGAATATGGTCTACCACATTATTTGTGGGCCGAGGCCGTTCATACTTCATGTTACATTGCAAATCGTGTTTTCCTATGTAAAAATACTACTAAGACTTCTTATGAGATGTATTTTTCTAGAAAACCCAATGTTTCTTATTTCAAAGTGTTTGGTTGCAAATGTTTTGTTTTAAATACAAATATTAATTTGGGAAAATTTGATGCTAGATCATATGAGGCTATTTTTGTAGGTTACTCAAATACTAGTAAGGCTTATAGAGTCTTCAATAGGTCAACTTTGACTATTGAGGAATCTATTCATGTTAAATTTGAGGAATCTAACAAGTTTGTTAAGAATTGTGTAGAAATTGATGCTTTAGATGAAGGTTTGGAGAAAGTGACCTTGGAGGATGCTTCTACCATGGGAGACAAGCCAAAGGATGGTGATGGAAGTGAAGCCAAAGTGGAAGAGGCTCAAGGAAATAAACATCAAGCAAATGAAGAGGAGCCCTCTCAACCACTACCAAAGGATTGGAGATTCAATCCTCATCATCCCAAGGACCTCGTCATAGGTGAAGTATCAAAAGGGGTAACCACTCGCTCTAAGATTCAAGATTTTTGTGGTAATTTTGCTTTTATTTCACACATAGAACCTAAAAATGTCCTCGAGGCCGAGGCCGATTCATATTGGTTGCTTGCAATGCAAGAGGAGCTCAATCAATTTGAGCGCAACCAAGTTTGGCACCTTGTTCCTAGGCCCCAAGATAGACCAACTATTGGCACTAAATGGATCTTTAAGAACAAGTTGGATGAATCGGGTAATGTAGTTAGAAACAAGGCTAGGTTAGTTGCCCAAGGTTACACTCAAATCGAGGGAATCGATTTTGAAGAAACCTTTGCACCCGTAGCACGGCTCGAAGCCATACGGATGACCTTAGCATATGCCTCATTTAAAGATTTTAAGTTATTTCAAATGGATGTAAAGAGTGCTTTTCTTAATGGTTATATTGATGAGGAGGTGTATGTTGAACAACCCCCCGGGTTTGTTGATCCTACACACCCTAATTATGTTTATAAATTAGATAAAGCACTATATGGTTTAAAACAAGCCCTAGGGCTTGGTATGAAAGATTGTCTTCATTTTTGATTTCAAATGATTTTAAGAAAGGAAAAGTTGATAAAACATTATTTACCAAACATATAGATCAAGATATCCTCATAGTTCAAATTTATGTTGATGACATTATTTTTGGATCTACTAATGTTTCACTTTGCAAGAATTTTGAGTCATGCATGAAAAAGGAATTCGAGATGTCTATGATGGGAGAGCTCAACTTCTTCCTTGGACTTCAAATCAAGCAACGTAGTGATGGGACATTCATCAACCAAGCCAAGTACACCAAAGAACTCATCAAGAGGTTCGGGCTTGAAGGATCCAAAGTAGCAAAGACTCCCATGGCAACCACTACGAAACTTGACAAGGACGAACAAGGTAAGGAAGTAGACATCAAATTATTTCGTAGCATGATTGGTAGTTTACTCTATCTTACGGCTAGTAGGCCGGATATAATGTTTTCCGTATGTTTATGTGCACGTTTTCAATCATGCCCTAAGGAATCACACTTAATAGCGGTAAAACGCATAATTAGGTATCTTAAGGGCACAATTGATTTAGGTTTGTGGTATCCGAAAACTAACCAATTTACCATGACTAGTTATTCGGATGCCGACTATGCCGGTTGTAGGGTAGATAGGAAGAGCACAAGTGGCACTTGCCAATTCTTGGGCAATTGTCTTGTGTCTTGGTCTTCCAAGAAGCAAAATAGTGTAGCCCTTTCAACCGCCGAGGCGGAGTATGTAGCAGCCGGAGCTTGTTGTGCACAAGTACTCTGGATGAAACATACTCTTCTCGATTTTGATTTACATTTTGATCATGTTAAGATTTATTGTGATAATACTAGTGCTATTCACATGACCAAAAATGCTAATCAACATAGTAAAACCAAACATATAGATATTAGATATCATTTTCTTAGAGATCACTTTGAAAAAGGTGACATTGATATCGATTTGTTTCCACAGATTTTCAACTTGCAGATATTTTCACAAAACCTTTAGATTATGCAAGATTTTCATTTATTTGTGGTGAATTGAATGTATGTAAGATTGATACTTAAAATATCTTAGTTTGTTTTGATTTGGTTTCTAATATGTTTGTTTTGTTTTGTCTTAAAATATTTTTTTTAACCCTTTTTGATGTATGACAAAAAGGGGGAGAAATATAAATATATATAAGTTTGGGAGAAAATATATGGAGAAAGTATATGTTGTTTGTTTAAAATATATTTTTTGTTATTCCTTATGATAGTTTATTTTTGGTGATGATATTTTTCAATGCTTTATGTATGCTTACATAGTTGTTCATATTCATGTTAAATACATAGCATTGTTTAAGGGGAGCTTTTCAAGCTCTTTCCTCTTTTATTTGTTTAAAAACTCATATGTTTTGTCATCATCAAAAAGGGGGAGATTGTTGGCCCAAGGTTACAATCAACCCATGTTTAGTGTATTTTGATGATTACAAAACATATTAGTTATTTGTACTAATATAAATTGTTGTTTAAGTGTGTTTCAGGTTTTTATATTAAAGAGATGAATTCTTCCCTAAAGGAAGGTACATTGGACTCAAGACAAGTCAAATTGGGCTCAAAGTACAATATTGAAGATCAAGTGAAGATTGCCCATGATGAAGTCTTGAAGACCTAGAAGTTTGTAAGTGTAGTTTTGTTAAAGATAGAATATGTGAAATTTGGCTCTAGGATTTGCACACACACTTGTTTTGAATGTTTCTATGTTTTTGAAATGTTTATTTCTAAGTTTATGCCTTGGTTTATACATACATGTACTCAAAGCTTTTTATCTTCAAAAACGTGTTTAAAACATGTATATAAACAAAGTTCAGCATAACACTTTATTCCAGAATTTTTTAAAGATTTTTTACAAATTTTTCTAACTCAAAAATCTGCCCAAAAAATAACTATTTCAGGCAGACCGGTCGACCGGCAGTCGACCGGCTGCTGTGTCCAGACATGCACAGGCCGTGCATGTCTGTCGGTCGACCGACCTACATATCGGTCGACCAGAAAAGAGTTTGTTGCTCTCTGTATCTTTTCGGTCGACCGGGTCGGTCGACCGATAGAAGGAAACTGTGTTTCCTTTGTTGGATCGGTCGACCGGCAGTCGACCGAAGCTCCAACGGCTCTTTTGCCAGCAGGGACCCGGTCGACCGGCAGTCGACCGGTAGGCCTGCAACAGGCCATAACGGCTCTTTCCTCTTTTAGAATTTCTGAAAATCTGTTTTTAGTTTTCTCTTTAACAGAGTTTTTAGGAGTTGTTGGGACTCTTTTTCTGATCAAATTAGCTGGAAAAATCAGAGTTTTTAACCTATTCTCTCCCTATAAATAGTGGGGAATAGGCCTTAGTTATTTACCAAGAAAAAATACAAGTTTCATAGTTTTCAAGAGAAAGAGAAAAATAGTTTAAAGCTTTCATTTCCATTCTTTCAAAATTGGTTTTTCAGTTGTTGTTTGATCTCTAATATCACTCTACAACTGAAGCTTTTCTCACCACACTTCATAGAGCCAAAAATTTCATATTCTTTCTATAGGTGAAGTTGTAAAAGAGTGAGAGTGTTTGTAAAAGAGTGTTGTGGTCTAGTTAAAGATCACTATTTGTAATTCTTGTTCTTGTGGAGACAAGCTCCTTGGTGGAGTTTCTTTGTAAGGTGAAGCTACGGGCTTGAGGTCTTGGAGGCCTAACTTGTACGGGATCCTAAGGGGATAGTGGAAACCCTTCACGGAGGTGAAGGCGGGGACTAGAGCAACGGGCTCGAACCTCGAAACAAATCATCTTGTTTGCGATTGCCTTGGCGTTCTCTTGCTTACTTTCTTGCTTTATATCACTTCCAATTTATTGCTTGAGAACTAACCTTTATTTGTGCAATCCTTATTTGTTTACTTTACTTGCTATTTTACTTGTGGAATCTTGTGTTGATATACTTGTAGTGTTACATTGTGAGCTTTTCATTTTCATCATCACACTTGGCATTGATCAATCACACCTCAATACAACACGGTTGCATTGCGCACCTCTAACCCATTTAAGGGGAATTGGGAGGAAGGAGTTCAGAACCTCGCAAGGGGTATTCGGCTCTTAGTCGTGTTTTTTAGAGATTGTTGCATCACTCATTTCACAAGTTTAAAAAGATCATTAGATTAGCAATTACACCTATTCACCCCCCCTCTAGGTGTATTTCAGTATTGTACTGCCTTATACCATACTTGGCTTCCGGACCCTTCAACCTCCGGTCTCTCACTATCTCGAAAGAGAGGTGATTGGGACCGGCAGGTCTCTCAGTTCAGCCTCCGGTCCCTCACTGTCTCGAAAGAGGCGTGATTGGGATCGTCAGGTTTCTCAGCTCCGTTGGGTGAGCATACTTAGCGCTCAGTGTTTATTCACTAAATTCGTTTAGGCGAGTTGCTGCCGGATTCTCCACTCGTATCTTAATCCGAGTGTCCCGGTAACCTCACAGAGCGCATTAGTGTCTAAACTCTGTTCGCTGCTTGTGCCTCCAGCTTGTTCAGCTTCGCCTGGTTATCATGATCAGCGTTCAGAACTTTACCACTAGATTCGTCTAGGCGAGTTGCTGCCGGATTTACCGCTCGTACTTCAGTCGAGTCGTCCCGGTAACCTCGCCAGACGCTCCAGTGTTAAATATTATTTGCTGTCTGTACTTTCAGCTTGCTCAGCTCCGCTTGGTTGTGCTCAGCTACTATTCTACCACCATGCCATTACTTCATACCTGTCCTTTACATGCTACTATTTAACACATGTATATCACCTGTCAACTGGTTTATTATCACCCAACATCGGACATGCTACTACCTTGGCAAGACCCTTGTTATGATATGACTTGCCTCCGGACTAATATCAATCTCTTGACATGACTGGTTACCTGTCTAATATCTCCATCTTGTCATGCTATCACGTGACACCCGGCATGATATACTTGACTCTTATGATTATCACGATAACGGGAATGATGACCTGACATCTTGATAGTACAGACTGTACTCCTGATACACATGTGATACATTATAGTACGAACCAGTACTCCTGATATACATGTATTCCTGATATTCCTGACTTGTTCTTACTCATTCCCGGAATCTGATAATCATCTAATAAACCGTAAAATGAGACAACTTGCATCGGGTCGGGGGAAACTTGCGGCTATCAATATGTGTTCGTGTTTACAGTGGTATTAGGCATGTTGTGCAACTAAAATTTCCGGTCTGACCTGTGGGCCTCCAGGCGACCGAGGGGAGTGCTGGCTCCCTCCTTCCTGGTACCATCATGATAAGGGCATACATAAGTCCCTCCTGTTTGCCTTGCGGCGGGTTCCGTCACCAAGCAACGGAACAATCCTGGGCCGTGGTCCCGGGTATGTACGGGACCCACTGTAAACATAGTTCGTTGATACCCCCGCTGGTTTCCAATAACAATCTTGCTTTACTCGGATATGGATCTATGTGTGCTGGGACGCTAGTTCACATAGCTAGATATCAGGGTAAGACGAGTAATAAAGTGTCATGATAATAACCGGCTCTTTAAGTTGTAAGTAGAGGTATGTGGAATGGGACGCATACTGAAGCCTGCAGCTTAAACGGCTATGAACCTGTGATATGCCCTACCATATTTGCTTGTCCGGGATTTTACTTCAGATTTTCAGCTTTATGAGTATTATAGTATTAACTGCTCATGCTCTGCTTTATCCCTTGTATCCACCTGCCTCCTGTTCATTTTCTTATCATGCCCTGAGTACAGTCGGGTTGTATGTGCTTGGATTATGGTGACATGAGATAAAGGTATATAGATGAGGGTTTCCTTATTTGGATTATTCCTTCGATGTACTAGTCTCATGGAGCCGTGACCCGAAACCATACAATCAGATTTGCTCGTCCTCGGCTTTATTGGTTTCATCGCTATACATATACTTATCCTTGCTCGCCACTTGGCTTTTGTATCACCACTCGCCTGGGGAGTATCATCTGACTCCCCTGGATCCTCATGTCCAGGTTTTGGAGCTTGGAGCGTGTGGATTCTCCCAGTTGCTGATCAGAGTGGCGCAGCGGTAGCGAGGATCTCCAGCTGACCGTTCAGAGCTCTATCCTTCCAGGCCCCCTGTGTACCTCTCGAGTTTTCCTTTTGTAAACTCGTGAGTGCCTGTGTACTATTCATACTTGTACATCTCTTTGTAATCTCGCAATTGCGCATATCAGTGATGTAATATTCATGTAATATTGGGTCACCTCTGGTGATAACTTTGTAATTGTACTCATGTGTTGGAATGTATAATGCACCACTTGCTTCCGTACTCTGATTCTTGCCTGTACTGATGCTTAGCGTATATACGTGAGGGTATTTCTGACCTGCGTATATACGTTGCAGTAACGTCTCCGTACCCGTAGGATCGGGGCGTTACAGAAGTCAAACTCAACGTTCACTCCAGTAAGTGGTCAAATGCCATGAAAGATGAGTTAAAATCCATAAAGGACAATGATGTTTGAGATTTAGTAGAGTTACCTGAAAGAAAGAAACTGATTAGTTGTAAATGAGTATTCAAAACCAAGCGGGACTCGAAAGGTAATGTCAAAAGGTATAAGGCACATCTTGTCACAAAGGGATTCACTCAAAGAAAGGACATTGATTATAAGGAGACTTTCTCCCTAGTTTTCATGAAGCATTTTTTTAGGATTATTATTATGGCACTAGTGACTTACTTTGACCTAAAGTTATACCAAATGGATGTTAAGATTCTCTTTCTTAATGGTAGCATTAAGAAGGAAATCTGTATGGCGCAACCAGAAAGTTTTAAAGTGAAAGTTTCATAATATTTGGTTTGCAAATAAAGAAATTCATTATGGTTTAAAGCAAGCATCCCGTCAATAGTATTTGAAATTGATCAAGTAATATCCGACTTTGATTTTAAGGAAAATATAGTTGATCAATGCATTTACCATAAATTTAAAGAGAGTAGATTTATATTTCTTGTGCTATATGTGGATGACATTCTATTAGCAAGTAACAATATAGATCTTCTACTTGAGACCAAGAGTTTTCTCTCAAAGAATTTTGAGATGAAAGATCTTGGAGACGCTTCTTTTGTGATAGGCATCCAGATTCAACGTGACAGGACACGTGGAATATTAGGTTTATCACAAAAGGCCTATATCGATAAAGTGCTAGATAGATATGGCATGAAGAATTGCTCTTTGGGTGATGCGCCTGTCACTAAGGGAGATAAGTTAAGTCTACTCTAATGTCTCAAGAACGATCTACAGAAAGAGCAAATGAAAGACATTCGATGTGCATTGGCGGTTGGAAGTCTGATGTATGCTCAAGTTTGTACCCATCAAACATAGCATATACCGTTGAGAAACTTGACAGAAACTTGATCAATCATGGGATTGATCTCTGGAAGACTGTCAAGAAGGTAATGCGATATCAATAGAAGACTACATGAAATCTGATCAGTTGCAGCTGATCGGATACACAGATTCAGATTATGTTGTATGTATCGACAATAGGAAGTCCACTTCATGTTACATTTCCTTATTGTAGGAAGATGGTGGATTTAGTCGAGAGGCCATTACAGCTACACTGTGATAATAAGAGCTATAGAACTCTACTACAATAGTGACAAGAGTTCAGTAAAGTCGAAGCATATCGACATCAAGTTTCTTGTCATCAATGATAAAGTTCGGAATCATATTTTGTCTGTTGATAGTGATGACACTATTCTTAACATTACAGATCCACTCATTAAAGGACTTTCACCTAAAGTATTCTTAGAGCATATTACTCATTTGGGGATGACTAGTCATTACGATATCCTGATTTTGTGAGAGTGGATAATTTTATGTAACAGACATTATTTCTAAGTGCACTTTATGGATATTTGTTGATTCTGATAAATAAATTTATAACTGCTTTTCCTAAAGTTTACTTTTGCGCATTTGAGTTTGTTGAATTAGCAGTAGACTCGTTGGAGTCATAAAGTGAGACTCGTTGGAGTCATAAGGCTAGACTCGTTGGAGTCATAAAGTGGAAACCAGTTAGAATTGTACCTTATTTGATCAGAGGACATTTCCATGTCACACGTCCACATTTGATCTATGTCGTTAGGGTTCTGAAACTTGTGATGTGGAAGATCCTACCTCGATTATACAGAAGGTAACGATCGCCATGTTCGGTGGCAGGACTCTTAATGGACCAGATTGTTTTAAAAACGTGGTTTGTCGGCGGTTAAAGTTTTTTGACGTCATAAAGTTATGCATAATATCTATTCAGTATGACTTGCTTGGCCCAAGTGGGAGATTGTTAGACTATTAGTTTTAAAGTCTAATTTATTTTGGGCCTAATCAAGTCAATTGGATATTTGCACCCGCCCACTTAACCTATGTTGTTTGACCCAATAAAGAATTGATCAAACCTAAATGGTTTGGGTCTAGACACGTTTTCAATTACACTTAGCCATGAGTGTATTTAAATTAGAATGTGGGACTCATCACACGTGTGGAACTCGTGTTATAAATCAAGGGCCTAGATCTATGATGAGTTGAACTAGGGTTTCTTGATGCTATATATATCATGAGTAGGGTTCCCTCTCCACCAACAATAATAACTCTCTCTTAGAGGCCTCTCATCTCCTCTAAGAATAAAGAAGAGAACTTGGTGGTTGGAGAGAAGAATCCTCTCCCTCAACTCCGCCCCTCAACTCCGCGTCCTCGAGATCGTGCAACCTTCGGCAATCTCTTCGTGATGGAATCAGGTATGCCTAAAACCCTCCTTCCCTTTGATCATGATAAAGAGGCTTACAGTATATGTGTAGATCTTGCATAGAATAAATTTAGATCTAACATGATGGTCACTGAAGGACTCGGGCACCATCCTAAAAGACACGTCTAGCCTATGTGGGACTATTTGTTCGACCCAACACTGTGTGAGGCTACGACACGCCTTATGTGAAGTACTACAGTTGGTCACTCCTCTACACCGCGTGGTAGCCCAAATCCTTATATACCTAAGACCATCCCCACGTTTAGTCGATGTGGGACTATTTGTTCAACCCAAATCCCAACAATCCCCCCTCGAACAAAGAGGTCCATTGCAAAGGAGCACCACTGCTAAATTTCTCGAGAACCCAACATTAGCTTCACAGGGGCCTATTGCGCCTTTGCGCTATTGAGGGATCTACGTCGTCGAACATCACCCACACACACGACTAAATTCGGGGCATGGCTCTGATACCACTTGAAGGACTCGGGGCACCATCCCAAAAGACTAGGTGGAGTTGCCCAAATCCTTATATACCCAAGACTATCCCCACGTCTAGCCGATGTGGGACTATTTGTTCGACCCAAGTCCCAACAGTCACCCTGTTCTGCTGTACCATCTATAGGAAAACCAAGTTGCATTTTTTTTCTGATTTCGTCCATTCCCACGATTCATGTTCAGTGAACTGGACATCGCGACTGATAAGAACTGCACCTGTAACTGTTTAAACAGCTTATAGCCTTTAGTACGATCACTGTAACCAATGAAAATGCATTTTTCACCTTTAACATCAAACTTCTTCCGCTTCTCAACCGGTACATGAAAATTTGCAACACACTTAAAGACACGAAGTGCTGCCACATCTGGTTTTTGTCCACTCCATTCCTCTTCCGGAGTCATGTTTGGAACACTAATTGTAGGACGACATGTTCAAGATACAAGCAGCACAGAAAACAGCTTCGGCCCAAAATTTTTAGGCAAATGCCTGTAATTTAGCATGCTACGAGCCATTTAACAATGGTTATATTCTTGCGTTTGGCAATGCCATTCTTGCGTTTGGCAATGCCATTCTGTTGAGGGGAATAACTAGCAGTCAACTGATGCTTAATTTTCTGAGTTTTACAAAACTCAAAGAAGACATTAGAGGTGTATTCGCCACCCCAATCTGTGCGAAGCACCTTCAAAGTATAGCCACTCTATTTCTCCGCATAGGCTATAAACTCTTTGAACACGGCGAAAACTTCAGGCTTTTGCTTCAGAAAATTGACCCAAGTTTTCCTATTGTAGTTGTCAATAAAAGTAAGAAAATACCGATTACCTCCCAGTGATACTGTCTCCATTGGTACATAAATGTCTGAGTGTACGAATGCCAATGGCTGTGTTGCTTTCTAAGACGTTCCTGCTAGAAAAGAATCCTTGTGATGCTTTCAAAGGATACAACCTTCACATACGTGATCAGATTTATCCAGCGAAGGCAGTCCAGTAACCATCTCCTTCTAAGCTAGCAACCTCAAACAATTAAGATTTAAGTGACCAAAACGAAAGTGCCATATCCAGTTAGCATCCATAACAACAGCACTAAAAGAATATATAGGCTTTATGTGCAAGGGTAAAGGAAAGAGAAGATTTTTGGTCATCATTACCTTATTAACGGTCTCCTTCTTATGGTTCTCAATAGTGCATTCACCTTTGTCAATAATGAAGCGAAAATCATTTTTAGATGATTGGCCCATGCTCAATAAATTCCACTTCAAACTTGGAACATAAAAGACATCGTGTATATGCTGACTAGAACCATCTTGTAGTGGAATAAGAATTTTTCCCTTGCCCATAATGGAAATCTTGGTTTTGTTCCCAAAATTCACGACCCCATGAACAGACTCATCAAGGTGTGAAATTAATTTCTTGTTGCCACACATGTGATTGCTGCATCCAGTATCCAGGTACCAGGTGTTGAGAGCTTTTTCTTCTTTAGAACTACAAGCTAAGAACAAAGTTGATTCTTCTTCCATCTCAACAAAGTTAGCATGCCCAGATTTTCGACAACTTAACTTTACACTCTGATCGATAATGCCCATACTTTTTACAACGAAAGCATTTAATTTTGGATTTGTTAACCCTTCAATTTTCCAGAAGTTGGGTGATCAGAGTTCTTGTTCTTGAAGCCACCAGTTTTACCACTTTTGCCAAGACTTCGAACTTTACCACTTCAGGAGCTTCCTTTGTCTGCTAGATTTACTTTGCTTTGAAAGGCTTGTTCAACAGCTATAACATTTCTTTGGTTCATTCTATATTCATAAGCACAGAATGAACCATCAATCCCTCAATTGTCAGGGATGAAAGACCTTTCCTTCTTCAATTGCAGCAACATAATCAAATCTGCTTGTGAGTGATCTCATGATTTTCTCAATAACATGCAAATCCTCTAATTTTTCTCCATAACCCGTAACTGGTCACTACATATTCAACTCGAGAAAAAAAAAACTAGATATACATTCAGATTCAAGCATTGATAAAGTTTCGAATTCACTGCGCAAGGTTTGCAGCCTTACACTATTCAGCTTCTCATCCCTTTTGTAGAACTTCTGCAATAATTCCCAAACCTCTTTAGCTGTTGTGGCCCTCGAAATTCGTTCAAAGACGACTTCATCTACAACTTGGTAGAGAAAAAAATAGCGCCTTCTTGTTCTTCTTTCTGTTCTCTCTTAGACTGTCCTTATGGGCTTGAGAGAGAGCTGCAGATGCTGCTTGGTCTGCTGGTTCAACACACCCACTCTCGATGATCTTGGACAGCACCTGAAAGCCGAACAAGTCCTTCATCTGGATGTGTTGTGCGCCGATGACAACAACCAATAGAGGATTCAACAGATCTCAACCACAAAGAACAATCAAACAAATCCAAGAAGAACAAACAATCGCAAAAACAAGATTTAACGAGGTTCGGCCAACGTGCCTACGTCCTCGGGGCAATCAATGGAGAGATTTATATTAGGAAGATGATTACAATAGCTCTTGGTCTCTTTGAATGCAAGAGAACCCCTTTACTATCTTTTTTCGCAGGTTCTTCTAAACCCTAGAATCTACATAGGCTTAAATACCTCTTCAAGCGGATCAGCAGATTAACCCAAAAACCCGACTGTCGGTCGACCGGAACGGTCGACTGACTACCTGTTTCCTCTTTCGGTCGACCGTTCCGGTCGACCCAGAAAACTTGAGAGTTGGGTTGATTACAATCAGTCCCTTCCGGTCGACCGGGCCGGTCGACCCAGAAAACCCGAGAGTTGGTTCCTGCAGTCAGAGCACTTCGGTCGACCGGGCCGGTCGACCGCCCAAAGCTCTGTGCATGCTGTGCACGTCGGTCGACCCTACCTGATTCTGCTGCTGCTGCTGTTTTCTGCTGCTGTTCACTTTGCCTTCCGTCGTCGACTTCCTTGGCGATCTCCTCGACGCGACCCATGGCAATCCAGCAATCCAGTCAGCTTCCTAGGTAATAATCTCTCTCTTTCCAACAATTCTCCACCTCGGCGAAGATTTCCAAATCTGAGCCGAACTCCAACGAACCCCAGTCCATCACCTGGCGAAATCGACACACGATCTCGGCGAAATCGACACACGATCTCGGCTTGCGCGCACAGTCGAAATCGACACACAATCTCGGCGAAATCGACACACGATCTCGGCTTGGAATCTTTGGCTCATCTATTCCTGAAAAACATCGCACATGCCTTCCCTTGCACTTCACCTTAGGAGAATTTCCATACATGCCGATCACCACCATGGCTTCTACTTCGCAACTTCACGACCTCATGAAGACTTCCTTACGAGCCAACACTGACTCTCCAACTGACTAGCTCTATCTAGTCTACCTGTCTTCCACTGACGGTCCAAACAAGTCTACGTAGAGCCCACCAAACATCATCGGCTTCAACTGGATGCACACCCCTCCTTATGCAAGCTCAACATCTTCTCACCGGAAGATCACCTGTTCATCGAGACTACAACACCTCACCTCTCCGTGAAGTCTAACTGGCCACAACGCTTCACCTCTACGTGAAGCCTCTCCACCTCTACGTGAAGCTCCAACCGGCCACAACTCTTCATCTCTACGTGAAGATCCAAAATAACATCTCGAGAACCCAATTAGCTTCATAAGAGTTGCATCACCAAATGGCTGCGCCTTTACAGCTGCCTACGTACCTTTGCCCAAAAGGATCAAGCCAACCGTAGTTCATTTGAATGAGCTTCAACAAGCTCAAATTATGGTACCTGTATCTGCAGCAGCAAACCTGTCAGACCGAGTCATATGAACCTCTTCCCGACCATCATGGAGGACAACGGCCTTCAACTTCAGCTTGTCGATATCACAAGCTTGAGATCCATGCTTCTTTAACCACGACCGTGGTTTCACCTTGGTTCCAATGGCTGCAAATAACTCGACATCCTCAACAATGTCGTCAACCTGTTCAGCATCACCTTTGGTATCATGAACTCCACCCGGTGTCACCTCCGCTGAAGTATCCTTTGATGCCGAACCAACTGGAGATGATGGAGTAGCATCAACCTCCACCCACTGCAATCCTTCCTTGGTCTCCGTCCTCTCCACCTGCTGAGAGACAGTGGACTTCACTACTGAAGCCTCTTCAAATATGACATGTCTGCTCATCATGATTTTCTTGTCTTCGGGTCCCACAACCTGTAGCTGTTTCCCTTGACGCCAAAGTAGACAAACCTCTTTGCCCGCGGATTCACCTTGCCACTCTTGGCACTGAAGTAAGCCGGACTTCCAAATTCCCGCAGCATACCATGATCTTGAGCAAATTTTCCAGACCAAATTTTCAATGGAGCTTTACCTCTATCACAGTCGATCGATTCTTGAGATGGCTAGCATACTCAGTCGCCTCAGTCCAAAGCGACTTGTCCAATCCTGCATTAGACAACAATCTCCGAACCTCCTCCAGCAAGGGACGGATTACTTCCTTAGCCAACCCATCTGTTCCTGTTGAGAAGTGAGTAGCAATCCCTGTGTTCTGGCCAAATTGTAGGAATTGGTTAATGTCTATTTCAACATTACAATATGAAGCTCCTTTATCTTCCTACCTATCTGCCTCTCCATTTTTCTTCTCCACTTCCTCACACATCTAGGGCTTCACCCCTTTGTCTCATGGGATATATCCAAACCTGCCTAGATGAACCATCAATAAACGAGACAAAGTACCTGTGACCTCCAAGCGATGCCGTCTTAGCAGGTCCCCATACACTCACGTGAACACGATCAAGAAGACCTTCATTGTGGTGAGTACTGGTGCTGAATCTCACCGTCTTCTTGTCCAGAACGCTGTGTCCACCTCCCAACTCGCAGGTAGCAGCACCTTTCATGGATTCCTTCTTTGCAGGAGCTTGCAAAGACCTTCCATCTTCATGTCTGACCTTTCCCTGTCAGTCCTTCGGGCCAACATCATCTGAAGAACTTGAAGTCTCCACCTGATCTGTAATCGTACTACCCTTCAAGTAGTAGAGATTGCCTCGGCGGACGCCCTTCATCACCACCATCGACCCTTGATCATCCTGAGATCGCCATCTCGAACAGATATCACCATGCCCGATGCTTCCAAAGTTCCCACAGAGATTAGATTTCTCTTCAACTGTGGTACATACCTCACTCCTTTCAGCTCCCTTTCCATCCCATCAAACATCCTGATTCGGATTGTACCTACACCCTCCACGCTACATGGGTGATCGTCGCCCATAACGACCGAACACCCCTCCAGCTGCTCAAAGTTGGAAAACCAGCCCCGGTTAGGGCACGCATGGTATGTTGTACCTGTATCCAGAATCCACTCATCTTTCCATGAGTTACCAATAATGGGAGAACTGACTGAAAACGAGAAACTGACGAGTCCGAATCTGCTCCATCCGCCTGTGACCTGCTCCTCTGAGTATTCGTCACTTTTGTAAGATTTGTTTCAGCCTTCGACTCCTTCTTCTTCCCCTTGAACTTTGGACAGTCCACTTTCCAGTGCCCTATCTCTCGGCACAAAATGCACTGATCCTTCCTCAGATCCCTATAGCCCGACCTGGACTTCGATCTTCCTCTCACCTCCTTGCCCTTCCCGCGATGAACCTCTGCTTCTTACTTCCAGTGCCTCCGCCACTGAGCTTGACTGTGAAGGATGCCTCTCATTCTTCCTTGTCTCATAGCTCATCAATGCAGATGACACCTCATCATAATTCAAGGTCTGCCTTCCATTAATGAAGGTCAGTGTGAATGTCTCGTACTCCTCTGCAGGAAGTGAATTCAGAAAGATGACCGCCTTATCTTCCTCTTCTACCACGACATCCACATTTATCAAATCTGTAAGAAGCTTTGTGAATCGGTTGATGTGCTCATTTACTGTGCTCCCCTTCTTCATTCGAAACTGATACAGCTTACTCTAAGCTGCAACCTAGACTCCACGCTCTTAGTCAGGTATTTCTTAGCAAGGGTGTCCCACAGCTTCTTTGCTGACGTCTCATGTTGTGCAAGATATTTGATGTCTTGCGACAAGCATGAACGTATCAAGCCACATGCCGACCTATTCATCTTCGCCCACTCTTCATCAGTGGTCGTGTTCTTCTTCCTCTCCAATAAGAGAGTGTCTTCGAGGTTTGATGCATTCAGCGCATCCATAACCTCGCATCTCCACATACCAATTGTTAGTTCCATTAAACTTAACAACTTCAATCCTTGGGTGATTGTTCATTGTCTTAACAGATGCAGTTTCTTCTGCCATTGAGATTTTTCCCTGATCCTCTATCTACGCGGAAGATCAACTAACTTGAAATAGATCTATACACAGATAAAATATGATTTTTTTACCTGTCCCTTGAAACCCTAGATCGAGTTTCTCACCAGATCTACTCCACCACGGATTCAACGAGCCCTCCTTGAGTCCTTCTGAGATCGACACACGATCTCCTTGAACACCCAATACCTCAGATCTGAGATCGACGCACGATCTCCACCGGATTCGATCTCGAGCCCTCCGAATCCTCAGAAATCCCAAAGAGCAACTGGATGCTCTGATACCACTTGTTGTGCGCCGATGACAACAACCAATAGAGGATCCAACAGATCTCAACCACAAAGAACAATCAAACAAATCCAAGAAGAACAAACAATCACAAAACAAGATTTAACGAGGTTCGGCCAACGTGCCTACGTCCTCGGGCAATCAATGGAGAGATTTATATTAGGAAGATGATTACAATAGCTCTTGGTCTCTTTAAATGCAAGAGAACCCTTTACTATCTTTTTTCGCAGGTTCTTCTAAACCCTAGAATCTACATAGGCTTAAATACCTCTTCAAGCGGATCAGCAGATTAACCCAAAAACCCGACTGTCGGTCGACCGGGACGGTCGACCGACTACCTGTTTCCTCTTCCGGTCGACCGTTCCGGTCGACCCAGAAAACCCGAGAGTTGGGTTGATTACAGTCAGTCCCTTCCGGTCGACCGGGCCGGTCGACCCAGAAAATCCGAGAGTTGGTTCCTGCAGTCAGAGCACTTCGATCGACCGGGCCGGTCGACCGCCCAAAGCTCTGTGCATGCTGTGCACGTCGGTCGACCGGACCGTCGACCGACCCTGCCTGATTCTGCTGCTGCTGCTGTTTTCTGCTGCTGTTCACTTTGCCTTCCGTCGTCGACTTCCTTGGCGATCTCCTCGACGCGACCCATGGCAATCCAGCAATCCAGTCAGCTTCCTAGGTAATAATCTCTCTCTTTCCAACAGGATGCACCACTGATCAAAGTTCTTTCCACTGAACTTCAGAAGTTGAGGCTGGATCAATCCATTCATTGTTGCAAGTTGCTTATAAGCAATCTAGAGCACAACAATTAGAACATGATAAGAGCTCTGATACCAAATGTAGGTATATTAGAATTGCAACTCTAATACAGAATGCTATTTAATGAAAACACTGATTCTTAAGAAAGGAAATATACAACCCAAGAGATTGCACCTCTTTTATAGACACTTACACACTAACTACTTGCTAAATCAAAACTAATTTAGCACACTTTTAGGAATAAACTGGAACAAACTAACAAATTCTTGAAGGCTAGATACTAAAGATGACTTATTCAAAAACAAACTAATTCAACAAAGACAGTTCTGTTGTTGAGTTTAAACCCCAACACCTACCACTCTCCTTATGAGTACAAAAGATGGTTCATTTCATAGTGACATACTTTTGTGCCCTTTCTTAGCTTTCTGAACTCTCCTTCCCACTACTAGTCTAAATACCAAAGGTAATATTCACACACGTGGTTAGCCCCATATTGCCATAAAAATAGGGATATTTCTTTTAGTTTTTTTATGGACATCTAAGTTCGTTGATAATTCAGTTTCACACATGAAATTTTTTATTTCGATATCAAATTTATTTAAGTCGAGACAAAAACTCACCCATTGTTTGTAATTTGTTTGTTTTCTATTGAGAAGAGGGTTTGAAGACCAAATTACTCTCAAGGGTCAAAAAAAAGAGAGGATAAGATGAAAGGATAATTTTGTCAGATTTGAATTTAAAAGAGGAATATTCTAAATATATTTTCGTATATAAGAGAGCGTTATTGCCACCCCCAAGAATGTGGAGGGCACCCCATGGATTTGGGCACCCCTAAATTTGATAAAAGCCCCCCTCCAAAAAAAAAAAAAAAAAAATGAAAATGGCCATTTAGCCCTTTTCTTCTTCTTCTCCTTCCTCTTTCCTCCGCCCACTCGCCGGCGAACACCCCCGACCACCCCCCTCGTCGGCGAGCTCCCCCTGCGCCCCCTCCTCTCCGCCTCGCCCGGCGCCCCCTTCCCCCCGCGCCCCCACCCCTCCTCCCCCCACAGCTCCCCTCGCCCCATATGTTCGGCCACTCCGACCGAACAGAGATGACTCTGTTCGGCCACTCCGTCCGAATAGGGGCAGGGGAGGGGAGACGCCGCGGAGGGGGCTGGTTGCTGGAGAAGATGACGGGGAGCAATAGGAGGGAGGGAAGGAGAAAGAAGAAGGTTTTTTTGGACATTTCACCATGGGTGAAGTGGGAAAAAATAATTACACTCTTATAATTTTTTTTTGAGAGCCTTTCTCACTTTTGGGGGTGGCAATAATCGCTACTCGTATACACACGAACTGACTAAACGTGGGCGTGGGTTTGTCGTGTCCCAACTTAAAGGAATTTGGGTGAAAATGGAAATACAAAGGGGTCAAAAGAAAATTATCAAAGATGTTAGGTATTGATATGAAAAAAAAACCGCCTCTTTCTCAATAATTATGTACGGGGATAAGGAAGTCGTCATGCACGTGAAATACACGTGCAGAAAATGAGTTAAGATCGGAGCTCCGCCCATTCGTTCCCATTGAGTGGGAGAGGAAAGAGGGCCCCCGAGAAAATGCTACACGTGCACGTGCCACCACGTGCCTCCCCGGCGGCCATCTACCTCTTCGTTCTCCTCCTCTCCGCCGCGCTGATCGGCGGCGGCGCCGATCCCTCGCCGCCGGTAAGCTTGCTCTTCTCCCCATTGCCCATTAAAACCCAATATTTTTTAGCAACCCTAAATCATGGACATTGTTCTAATTGTGCATTGCAGGTTACATGCAGCAAAAATGTGTTGCCAAGAACTGCCAGTGTGAGTTTCTTAGGGCTTAAACTTTCGAAAAGCTGCGGTTTTGAAAATTCTCTGATTGGTAATTTTTCTGATGTTTGTGTTTTCCCCCCTCTCTTTCAAATTTATCAGCGATTGGGATACGATATGGAAAGTATTGTGGAGTGGGATGGTCCGGATGTCCCGGAGAAAGCCGTGTGACGATCTTGATGATTGTTGCAGGCTTCACGATGATTGTGTGGAGAAAAAAGGTAGCTTTCTCTATTTATTTTCATTCCTCTTAATATTGGAATGCAATACAATTGATGCAATTCATTATTTTGTAGTTTTATTTTAAGTTGCAATTGGTGCCTAAGGGGAGGAATGAAACTTATGGGACCTCGTACTGATTTGGATAATGGCCTCACTCATAAGTAATAGATTTATACGAGTAGCCAATTGTAATAGTTGTTTGTGTGTTTATCATGCTAAAGATTGCTTGATTTCCATCACTTCTGCCCAAATCTATGAGCTTGAACTTTTTAGTACATTGGTTAACCTAGAATCAAAGCACCATGCCATTCATCACGATGGTGACAATAAGCTTTAAATATGTTTATATGAATTGTATGGAATGCAATTGTTACAAAGTTGTGGGAAGAAATTAACATACAATGCATATTGATTGCCTAGAAATACCTAGGATGACCCTTTTCTGAGTCATCACCACGATGGTGGCATTGAGAAGGATGTTGTGCAAAGGATCAACGAAGGATGGTGATGCAAAACTAAATAAGAGAAGAGGGAAAGAGGGAAAAGAATTAGAGTTTGTAGAAATTGAGAAAAAAAATAAGGGGATAAAGATTAATTTGGGCCTCATCACCCAGGAGATCTCTCTCCCACTCCACTCCACACATCATCATGCAAGAGATTTAAATTGAAAAGCACATCATCATGCTAATCTATGTTTCATTAATTCAAATCATCATAGTTTGCCTAAACAACTACAGGTCTCAGCCTTTCATAGGCCCATACAAAGATAACTTCCTTATCACAATCGATGTGGGACTAAAACAACTAAATCAAATAAGTACTATATAAAGAAGCTATGCTAGCATGATCCCCATCAAATGGTTAAATGGAGAAGCGCTTTTGGAGTGTGTGATGATAAATACCATGGTTAGAATCTCAGTATCGGTATCAGCCAATAGATTTTAGTATCAATATCATCATATCGGCCATCAATATCGAAAATATCACAATATCAGCAATATTAGCTCTGATATTGGTCGATATTATAAGATTAATATCATATTGGGTACCTCAAAACCTGATATGATATTGCCGATACGTATCGAAATCGGCCAATATTTGAAACCATGATAAATACCTTATGAAGAGGATTTCTATAAGGCGGTTATAAGGCTGATTCGAGTTCATGGGTCTGATTATTGCACAATTAAGAGGAAACAAACAACATATGCAAGCAAGTGTTTAGCTAAGCTGACAATATGAGATATGATCAGAAATGAAAGCATTCGTAAGATGTAGTAGTTAGGTTATATTGAGAATAAAATAAGAGATAATTGATCAAGCTGATCTGGTCACGTGCAATGGAGGCCAATAAAATATGCAGGTTGGGAGTTACAAGGTTGTAGCTAATGCAATGACAAGGACTAGAGGTAGGCCTAAAAGAACATAGATGAGGCAGTTAATAAAGATTGCTGTCAATTCACCAAGGAGATGACCCTTAGCAGAGCTAATGGAAGTAATGATTCTTGTTCAAGGGTGGTCAATAAAGTGTGCCAATTAGGATAGATGGTAGGATCATAGGTAATAGAGCGTGAAGACTAGAGACTTGCCTAAAAGAACATGGATGAAGTTGAACAAGATACAATAGGTGTCAACTTAATCGAGGAGATGAACCTTCACATATATGAATGAAAAAAAGGATGCATGTACTCGACCAAAAGAATTTGGATAAAAGAATTTCATTATTGTTGTAGTTTGCGTTATCTTTGGAGTATTCTCTTATTGGAGGCTTTCCGCGTGTTCATGTGAGGGGGAAGTGTTAAGGTTACTTGTCATACATCTCATACTATGATCAATCATCTGAAGCTTTGAGTTTGGTGGTTATTAACATATCTATCTAAAATTCAGGAGATTTACATAAAAATTGTGTTATCTAGTATTATCTCGTCTATATCAGAGATCAGTTGGATCCTATCTAGCTTAAGAGAAGTAGTTAACTTCTTGACCTATGAAACTTGCATGTGATTATTGGGATCGGTTCCAGGTTAAAGATATAACTAGATATATTAGTTGGGACTTACTTTATGATACACATTAAGAAACTGTGCTTTGTGAAACTAAGTTGACTTGCCATGTATTGACTTGATGGAATTCCTATGAAGCACACTGATATGTCGTCTATGACATGGAAGGGATAAAGGCATTGATGCACAAGTAGACAATAGTTGTAGTGGTAGCTATATATAGCTCTTGCAACACAGGTAGATGGTGTGATGGAAGGATACGGCGTAAAAAGGAGAGGAAGTAGATCAAGAGATGCCTAAAAAACTCAACATATTGCCCAGAAAGGCAAAGAAAAAGAAAAGGATAAGAAAAGAAAACCGGAGGGCACGGGGCGGGGCAGGGCGAGGCGAGGCGGGGCGCGGGGGGTGGCGGCGTGGGGGGCGTGACCTTATCTCAAAGGTTGGAAGCAAGCACATCCTTTCTATCAATTTTTAGGCAGAATATCTTGCATAAATGTCAGAAATTTGTGATGGAACAAGAAAGAGAGAGAACACAATTTCAGAACAGTAAACTTCTTTTGTTTTAGTTTGAAGAAAGTGAGAAAAAGGAAAAGTTTCAAAAGAAAAAGAAGGGCTCAGAGGCGGTTAAGATGGGTGCTGCATATGCCCACACAAACCATATATATAAGAATAATAGGTATAAGGAAATTTTCTTAGGTGCTAGTAAAAAAATGAACCATACCGCTTTTCTTATTTCAGTTAGAATCCGCCATGTTGATGTTCATTATTCTATGATGATCGTAGATCAAAAATTATATGCATATCATGAGCTTTGATCATACATCATGTGGATACAAAATATTCTGTTCTTGAAATATTGTTAACTTTTGTATCCACTTGATGCATAGTCAAATCTCATGATATGATTATGCACATAATTTTTTTCACGATCAAAAATAGTGTGAACAATAATATGGCATGGCTCAATTGAATCAAATAGAAGGATCATGTTGACTATTTGATCACCACCTGAGGAAATTTTCTCAGGAGCCACCTCATACCCATTATTCTCACACACACACACACACATAGGAGAGAGACTTTAGTACTTCTAGGACATAACTAAGCTAGTTATGCCACCTATAAAATTGTGTAATATATAAAGATATTGGACGATTCGTTGTATTTATCTTGATCTACATGATTGAAAAGGCTTATAAACAAAAAATTCATGCATTTTGAGTTTCAATTGTTTATGCATCAAGTGATTGTAAAATAAACGATTTTCAATTGTTAGAAATTCTTTCATTTTGCCACCACTAAAAGTATGGATAGATAATCTTCAAAATTCAAAATTTATTTATCTATAGAGTTTCTAAAATATGTAGATCAAGATAAACGGAATGGATCATCTAATTTTATCGCATAACATGCATTTTTCTATGTGGCCATATCTTATTTAGTTATGCCTAGGAGTATTAAAACTTTACCATATATATATATATATATATATCATATATATATATATATATATATATTATATAGGGTCAAGTGCTCCCAGTAGGTCTCCTTAGAATGTAAGGAGACGGCTTAAAAACTCCAACATCTCGATTTTTTTTTCCGATCTGACCGTACATTATCATATTCATGTTATAAGATGTACGCATATAAAAAATCACGTGATTTGAAGTTCATTTACTCATTGATCTAATTGTTTCATTTTGTTCTCTACTGTTTAAAAACCATTAATGTTTGAACCAAAGAAAATAGAGTAAACAAAAACTTCAAATCACGTGATTTTTTATATACTTACATCTTATAACATGAATATGATAATGGGCGGTCGGATCATGAAAAAAAATCGGGATGTTGGAGTTTAGAGCCGTCTCCTTAGATTACATCTAAGGAGACCTACTAGGAACACTTTTCCCATATATATATATATATATATATATATATATATATATATATATATATATAGCCATGCGTGGTTATTTCTACTCGATACATCTGCATCCCCATTTGCGGCTATGTATCTAGCATTTTAGAATATTGTGTGGTATTAGTTAACTCTGATTCCTATGTGGCCTAAGATTGTGGGTTCATGGTTCAAAACTCATCATAGGTTTGCATCCAAGCATTACCGGTGATTAAGGTCGCGTTGTAGTGGGATCGTTAACCCTCAGCTTATGTTATTGCTCATCTCGTTTCTTATGTGCTTCAACATAATTGATCAACTAGTTAGATGGATTATATGGATTATGTATGGGACTACTAGAAATAGATGTAGGAAGTTTCTCATGCCTATATGCTGCTTATTAATAATTTAGATAACCATTTACATTAATAATAAGAAATGTCGACTTCTTTTTATTTCATTTGATTTATATTTTTTTGCGGTTTGAATTAGTTAAACTAAAAGTTTCTCCTTTGATGCATCTTTATTATTTGCCAAGGTTATTAAAGCACTAACATTGTAATGAATAGTTTACCAAGGAGACTATTAAAGCACTAGCATTTGTGATGAGTAGTTTACCAAGGAAAGGAATATAGGCTATTAGAGCACTTCTTGCATTATGTAACTTATAAATGTATAAATTATGAAGTGCACTCATGGGTAAGGTTAGGTGATATAAGTTGTTGAATAAGTAGTCCCAAATAAAACCTAGAAGGAGGCAGGTTGGAGTTTTCAACCTTTAGCTTGTTATGTTATAAGCCTACCTTAGATGACAGAAGAAGCTATACAACACAATCTAAATCTAAAAAGAAATCTGAAATAATGGTAATAAAGATTTCCAGCAAACATCCTTCCCAAACCCCTCCATCCCAAAAAGTAAAGGAAAGAAAAAAAATATAAAATTTTCCTTCTTTCTTTTGCTGGTATACGTCAAACCCAACCCCAATTTTTAGATTACTCAACATGACTAGGTCTGTTGGTAAGTTATCTTATATAACTTTTCACTTTTCTACGACCTCATATCAAGTTCTTTTTTGTTTTAGTCCGAAGTTGACTAGAAAATTGATTGGGATAAGATGATGCTGTTTGTTTTAACTAATCTAGTTTCATCTAGAAAAGTTTGCCATGGTTAGATGAGAGTAGCATGATGAAGGTCGTCATTTTACTTTGCTATTAACCTTTTATGTGTCTGGCAGGCCCTTCTTTGGGCTTAATGTCCAAGAGAGGAACTTGATGCCTACTAATAGGATTCATGTCAAATGACACAATCATGAATTTGGTCTTTCTTTCTTTCACATAGCCGTCTTGGTTATAATAGTGCTCTTATCATAACTCGTTCAAAGGAAAGAAGACTTAGATGATGATAATAACAAAAGGAAATGATACAACAATTAATATAAAAATGCATTTTCAACACCACCAAGTTCAATTACAATCAAATTGCAGTTGCTAATGATACAAAACTAAATCCTCTGAGAGATATGTATCTCATTATTCTACATATCTTATGCCATAGAATCCCGCCATGCTTCTGCTGCAACCTGTTGTTCTGCTTACTTTGTCGGTCAGTCTCATTTCAGAGTCAGAATTTGGCGGAGCATTATTACATGGTGCCTCAAGAGGAAGCTCAGAAGTGTTAAAAGTCATTAAGTCATCCTCTGAACTCTTGTGTAGACCCACACATGCAACGATCATCTTCTCCATTTCATATGGAAATTAGGATTTGAAACAAGTAAAGTAAGATTTGAAAACACCAAAGATATGCTTGATTAAGTTCCTAAGAAACGAGTGGAGATGGTTAAAAACTCACCTGAGTTTTTGGCGTACTCTACCATTGCTAAACTCTGAAGATGGTACTTTGTATCCATGTACTTTTTCTAATCACCAGAGTTAGAAAGTGAGCTAGGACTGAAGCCTTTTGGATAACCATAATTCAGGTTAAGTGTAAAACATAATTTAGGGTTAAGCGCAGGAAACCCCCCACCCAACAAAAAAGAAAAAAAGAAAAAAAGAAAAAAAGGTAGTAATATCCCTGAATTTTCAAACCTAGCATTTCAACCTCTCTCCATTTATGTTTTGTTATTTTGGACCAATATGCCATTTGGAGAAACTCCCCTCTGTGGTTTTAAATGTCCAAAATTTCTAATTGACCATCTCTTCTTTTTGTTTCTCTTTAATTCTTTTCTTTTATTGCTCTTCTTCTCTTCTTCTCTACTTTCTCCCTTTTTAAATTCCTTTTAACTCGTTCTCTTTAATTTTTTCCTTTCTCTCTATGCCTCCTCCTTGCTTTTTCTCAAGACTTTTTTTAATTCATTCTCGCTAATTTTCTTTTAAATTTCCTTCTTTATCTAACTCTTTAGATCTCACTTCCCTTTTTTATTTTCTTCTTTCTCTGAGTAAATTCTCTCCCATCTATCTTTCTAATTCTCTTATAATATCCCACTCTATATTTCTTTCTCGATAACTTCTTTGCTTTGTTTCTCCTTTATCTAAATCTTCTTTTCTGTAACGCTCATTGATGCTCTAGATCTCTCTTTCAAATCAAAGGTGTGGTGCCCCCTCCATTTTAGTTAAAGTATAAATTATTTTGTCTTTCTCTATTTGTCTCTTATTTGAGAGAGAGAAAATTAGAAGTAAAAAGAGGTTTATAGAGAAAAATGTTTGAGAGAACAAAATTCATAGAGAGAGAGAGAGGGAGAGATCTAGAGAGAGAAAAGACTTAGAAAGACAGATCTAGAGAAATTTGAAGAGGACGAAATAAGATTCACAAAGTAAAAGAAAGTAAAAGATTGTAAGTTAGAAAAAATTAGTTGCATAATTAAAGATAGAAAGAGATTTAAAGAATTAAAGTTGGAGAGTTTTTTATACTATTGAACAAGCTTTATAGTTTGAGGCTTTGCTCCTCTCAAGAATTACAGAGTAATGTGGAGAGACAGATTTAGAGAAGAAGAGAGAGAGAGAAGAACGAGTTTAAAATGAAATTAAAAGAAAGGCCGAGGGAGAAAGTGAGAGATAGCTATATAGAGAAAAAGAAATTTAGAAAATGAGTTAAAAAGGAAAGTTAGAAAGAGAAAGAAAGCAGAGAGAGAAGAAATAAAAAGAAATGAGTTAAAGAGAGATAAATGGAAAGAGTTATAGAGAGAACAAAGAGAAAAAAATGATTAAATAGAAATTTTGGATATTTTAGAATCTCAAGGGGAGTTTTTTGGATCCAGAATAATAGAAAATAGATGGAGAGGGTGAAGTATCGAGTTTGAAACTTTAGGGGGTACAACTGCTTTTTTCTGCAACATAACGGGTTCTTTTGCGTATCCCCTTAGAATTTATTTGCAAAAATATATAGTTGAAATTAATATTGCTGATCTGATAATACCAAATGAGCGATATTGTTGATACCTATACTGCTATCAAGATTTTCAACCATGATTTGTACATCCAATTTTAATAATTATGATAAATTATTGATATCACATTCTCATGCTACTAGTGAGGGTTAGAACATTAATTACCTTGAAATAGGGCCAAAATTGAGGCTTTGACATGAACATGTCTGGCGTTTTGCTAGGATGTAAAGCCATCATAAAGGGGTAAGTCTACAAGGGCGTATAGCACCTTATTAAAGCACCACTAATCACAAACTGAGATTGGTTAAATCTCTCTTCCTGTACCACTGATTTTGACCAACAGTGAGGAGGAAAACGACAATCATCTCCTCAATGCTAATGTAGTTGTCCTGTATATGTTCTCTTTCTCCTAATATCATGTAAAGTCTTGTGCAGCAGCGATACATGTGGTATATCCAATGAATTTCTTTGAGATTGTTCTCCATCTTGAACCACAAGTATTAACGACCAAGGTCTGTAATGCCATACCGAATAGCGGGACACAAACTTATTTGTCATGCCATCTCCTCTGCTAGGACAAATTACGTCTTTGTGG